>CM035157.1:17754030-17871287 GCA_020205615.1 Panax quinquefolius
TGTGGATCAACCGACTAATATAGCAAAGAACCGCACCAAAGAAGGGGACAGATGGAAATAAGGGCACTAATGCAGAAGTTGGCTATTAGTGGTCCACCACCGTGATCAATGGCCCGCACTTTTAATATAATTCCCAAGAGGGTGGCATCGTGGATGTAAATAGGTATTATCTCGACCAATAACATAAATGCTTACGCATATTTGATTCGTTACTTGTTTCTTTATAGCATAAAGATGTGATTTTGCTAGACGATTAGAATTTCTTTCCAAAAGTTGCTTATACCTTTGATTATTAAGGTAGCAAATGAAGAGATAACGCATGAAGATATTCATAGAATTGTCATGATATACGGGTAAATTATCGATAGATTTAATACCGAAGTTAGAGAATTCGATGAATTTCAATGGATCGTTGATTAACCATGGAGCAATTATAGATCGTAAGAAAGTATTGTGGGTTAAACAACCTCTAAGATTTTACTAATAAAGATGCCTGTGGTTGCCTTTATGACACAAACTAGAAAACTTTTAAGGAAAGGATGTGGGTTTTCATGTCAACACCAAAGAGTGGGAGCAACCATGGAACAAAGGAAACGAATTCACGGATGTGTTTTCAAGTAAATTACGTTACCACCGACAGGAGATCGACCAGAATATCTGTGACACTACTCAAGGGCAGCATATGGCGCTCGTGGAAATGAAAGAGCTAATGGTTTAGAACTAATAGAAGTACATTCAACCGAGTGTTTCGCAAATTGTTGTCAAGAAGGATATAAGGCTTCAGATCGATTACTCGAGAGTGAATAAGTTAACGATAAAGAATAAATACCCATTGCGTGATCACGATCTTTTGATCGATGGACTTACGTGGTGGGACTTCAACAACGGCAAAAAAGGTATGATTGATTTGGGTAATAGTAGGTAGGTTGGATTTAAATTGGCTCACTTCTTACCAATTAGGGTCAAGTATAACTTAGACCAGATTAGCTAAACTTTATGTTAAGGAAATTATTTCCAGACATGGAGTACCAGTATCGATTGTGTCAGATCATGATCCACGATTCATATCGAACTTTTGGAGAAGTTTGCAAGAACAACTGGGAACACAGTTGAAGTTAAGCACAACATATCATCCACAAATTGATGGGCAGAGCGAGAGGACAATTCAGACGTTAGAAGACATGTTGAGGTCTTGCGTCATGGATTTTAAGGGTAGTTGGGATGATCACCTACCACTTGTAGAGTTTGCGTATAACAACAGTTATCATACAACCATAGGCATGCCGCCTTATGAAGCTTTGTACGGAAGAATGTGCAGAACACCATTGTATTAGGATGAAGTGGGCGAACGCCGGATGCTAGGACCAGAATTGTTGCAGCAGATAGCGGATGTAATAAAGTTAATTCAGATGCGTCTTGTTACAGCTCAAGACAGACGGAAGAAATATGCTGAATCGCATAGATTAAATCGAGAGTTTGAAGTAGGCTCGTATGTATTTCTAAAGGTATCTCCCTGGAAAGGAAAGATACGCTTTGGAAAGAAAGGAAAGTTAAGTCCAAGGTTTATAGGACCTTTTGAGGTATTAAAAAGGGTGGGAGAGGTAGCTTATATGATAGCATTACCTCCAGACCTAGAAAGGATACATAACGTGTTTCACGTATCTGTATTACGTCCGTATAAGCCAGATTATAAGCACGTAATCGAATATGAGCCGATTCATATCGAGAAGGACTTAACATATGAAGAATCGCCGATTCAAATCATTGATAGAAAAGAGCAAGTTCTCAAGGAAAAAGTAATACCATCGAAAAAGGTATTATGGAAGAACCACGATCTCAAGCATAAGCAAATATGGGAATTAGAAGAAAAGATGAAGAAAAATTTTCCTCATCTATTTGATTAAAGTAAAACGAGATTCTGGGGACAAAATCTTTATAAGGGGGGAGAATGTAACGACCGAGAAATTCGGATTTTATTGTAAAATTATTTTGTTAAATTAAATAATAATAAAATCATATTCTATGTGATATCAAGATGGTTGTCATTTTATAACCTAATGATGTTGGAATGTCGTAGTACTTGAGCTACGTGAAGGAATTAAAGTGTTTGAATTTCTAAGATGAAAATAAAAGTTTTCCGAGAAATTTTCTGAAAAACACTATTCATCGATATTTGCTCGGGAATTATTTTTGAAATTCCGAGAAATACGTAATGATAGAATATCAATGTAAGACGGATTATGTAATAATAATCTAGTTATGAAAAATGTAATATTTCGCTTGCGGACTTAATTTGAGAATATTAAGGAAAACGAAGTATTAGTAAGTAAGTACTAATTGTATGATACTTAGGTATTGTACACTGTAATGAGAACGAGTATAATACGAAGTATTATACGAGTTTGTATGAAGGATGGATTATCGTATATAATAAATTTCTATACGAATTATAATACGAGAATAATACATAGACAATATGTATATGTATTAAGTAATGATTTTGGACTTGTAAAAATTGGTTAGGATTTTGTACAAGCCCAAGTGAGTTAAATGGTAAGGCCCAACTATTGAATTAATAAGCAACTGAGTGTTTGTTAAAGAAAGCCCAAAGGTTAAGTTAATTAAGCCCAAGCTAGAATCCATGAGTAGATTAACCCATGGGGCAAACCATATTAATATGGTTAATCTTGGTTATCAAGTATAATAAGTGGTGACCAAGTGTTAGAAGTAATGACCAAGTTAATGTGGTGCTCAAGTTAATGTAATGACCAAGTAAAAGAATTAATGGCCAAACAAGGGATAGGATTTGTGCTAGCTAAATAATGAATAGTAAGGAGGTGACTTAAGGAGGTGGGATTGGTTTAAAGACTAAATTACCCTAACCTTGCAAATTTTATAAATAGAGAAGGCTTGCAAGCCATTTGTTAGTTGTTCAAACAATCCAAAAAATTACAAAGTGCTTAATTGTTAGGAAGATTAAGTTACAAATAAGTTACTTCCATAAGCAAGAAGAAGAAGAAGAAGAAGACTACTTACCAAGATTTCAAAAGTAAGACTTCTTCTCTACTTATCTTCTATCTCTATCATGATAGGTTGATAAGAAAAGTTGGATTAAGGAACATGAATGTTAAGAAGTAAGAAGAATATGTAAGCAATGAACTTAAGCCACATAAGTTGGTAATAAGTCATTTAAACTAACATAAGTTATGAACTTATGAAGAAGTAATATGAACTTGTTATAAGTTTATTTTAAGAAGTAATATGAAAGTAAAGAATTTGTATGAATATGTATTATATATACATGAATGAAACTATATGTGAGAACATATATGCATGGTGATTAAAAGACTTTAACTTTCATAAGTTATGATCAATAGAGCTAAAAGTAGTTTATAACTTAATAAGTTATACGCTCATTGATGAATAAAGTCAAAATCCAATAATGAAAATAAGTTGTTGTATTAGGTATATTGATGTGTTCATAGAATGAATTGAATGCAATGAAAGTAATGAACAAATCATAAGTAATGAAGATTTGCCGGAAATCGCACGATTGGACGATGATCCTCGAATTCATGAAATTCCCGGATTAGAAGTTAAATTTTGAGTTTGAACTCGGAAATGCTATTTTCCAATGGAGGCAATTCATATTTGGCATTCTAGAGTTGCGGACTCAAAAATGACCGAATTCCGACTTAGAACGAAGAAACGAACATTGAACGTTCACGAACGTTTATCGTTTTCATTAAAAATGAACCAATAGGTGAATTTTTAGCAAACAAAGTCAAAAAGATAAAATTCTTGCATGAACGCATAGATTACGTAATTTGTGAACCGTAGGCTTTTGAACGAGCCAATTCAGACTTATAATGAAGAAGTTATGCGTCCGAGAAGTTCACAAAATTTATTATTCAGAAAATTTTACTGCCACATGAGTTGGCTAGCCCATGGCCAACCCATAAACCAAATGATGGTGGCACAGCGAGCCGTAATAAAGTTCGAGCACATCGAAACTTCAAGGCAGAAGCGCGACCATAAATGTAAATCATGGTGCCACAGTAATACATGCATAATCCACACACACTTTCTAGCAGTGGCGGCAAGAAAGACGCACCCACTAAGTAAGGACTCAGCAGCCAGCCGCCAAGTCCGGACCTCTCTCTCGTTAACTCGCACTACAACATTGTGAGATGAGAGAGAAAAAGTCAAAGCCGTGTAGTAAGCGCCAAATTTCGAAACAAGGATAATGATGAATGTTTCTAATTACAAAGAAAGAAAGTTGATTGATTTAAACACAACTTAAGGGACATAAAGTAACATTGTTAAAACTATGTTAAACCTTAAGGATGTTGTATAAAGATTGAGATAACCTAGTCAAGTATGAATGCAAGTATAATGATAAGCTGGAATGTATAGTAAATGAATCTAATATACAAATTAGATTAAGATGAAGGGTAAAAGATAGTCATACACATATTTGATTATATATGACCTAATATGAGGCATTATGTGATCATGTGTTGTAGAGACTTGAAAGATTCAATCATAAAGTAATTATACCATAGCAGATGCTAAAGGCAAGTCTTCTAACTCTTGTTTCAGTTCAATCTGAACAAGTTTTTGAAGTTCATGTATCCTTACGCATGAATTGATGTACAATAAAGTTAAAGCCAATTCTTTTGGCTTGACTTGATATATTGAGTGGATTATTGATAATCTATTCATCTGTTATCAAATGTTGTTATCTTTTCTCAACTACTTGTTATGGTTTTCAAAAGAAGACTGAAATGTTAAACAAATGTTTTGTCGGTAAACGACAGGCACGTGAGGTTGCCATAATTAAACGTGCATACGTTTAATGAATGTAGTGTTGATCAACATAGAGTACAATAGGCTAATCACCTAGAAGTGCTCGTAAGTAATACCGGACTTACGGACTTAGTTCTGGATTGTCCTTTTCAAAGAAGAGTGAAATGCTCAAGTTCTCTGACCGGAGTGAATGTTTTACTGAATATTATTATTATTGTAAAACATTTTGAAAGAAAGATGAAGTGCTATTTTGAATCATCAATAGTACTTCATAACTATTGTTCAGTTATTGAAGATATACGATTCTTATGTGTCAAGCATGTTATTTATTGAAATTGTCATACTTGCTGAGCTAGTTATGCTCACTCTTTCTTGAACCATATGAATGCAGTTAAGACTGAACGTCCCGAAGGATCGAATAAGGATAAAGGAAAAGCTAAGGCAGATCATTAAGCTGTCTATGTAATAACATAGGTTAATGTTGTAATGTTATTGATATTATGACAAAGAACCTTTCTTATGGGTTTAGAACTTGGGACAATGTAAATATTATTTTGATAATATAGAAGAGATATTCATTCTTTTGAGACTATTCAATTGAATGAATGTATGGATGTTAGTACAGTATAGCACCATTTTTCGGGTTGCAAGATACCCGGATTTGGGGGCGCTATAGATGGTATAGAATCTCACAATCGCATCCTTTATTAACTCCAACCACCTTCTTTGGCGCATGTTCAAGTCTTTCTGTGTGAAAATATATTTCAGACTCTTGTGGTCTGTATATATGTCATACTTCTCCCCATAGAGATAGTGCCTCTAGATTTTCAAAGCAAAAACCACTGCAGCTAACTCCAAGTCATGGGTCGGATACCCCTTCTCATAATCTTTTAGTTGTCGTGACGCATACGCGAATGACTCTACCGCTCGCATAAGCACACAAATAAGTCCTTTATGCGATGCATCACTATAAACCACAAAATTTCCTCAGATCATCCTAAGAGATAACACACAAAATGAACTCAACCTCTTCTTTAATTCTTGAAAGCTTTCTTCACACTTCTCCATCCAAACAAATTTCACCGATTTCCTAGTCAAATTCGTCAACGGAGTTGCGATCTTAGAGAAATCTTGAATGAATCTTCTGTAATAACCTGTCAATCTGAGAAAACTTCTTACTTGGATGGCGTCTTCTACCGATCCCGCTTAATCACAACTTTTCGACTTTGGAGGGTCCACCAAATTCGTCCTTATCAATCACATGTCCTAGAAATTGTACTCTTTCAATCCAAAATTCACATTTCAAAACTCGCATACAACTTCTCCCTTCTCAATGTCTCTAATGTCACCCTCAAATGCTCTTCATGTTCTTCCTTGGTTTTTGAATATACCAAAATGTCATCTATAAATACCACTACTGAATTTGTCCAAAAAACCTTGAACACTCCATTCATTAAGCCCATAAATGTTTGCGGAGCATTTGTTAGACCAAATGACATTACCAAAAATTCGTAGTGACCGTATTGTGTTCTGAACGCTGTCTTCGGTACATCCTCTAGTCTCACCTTCAATTGATGATAACCATTCCACAAGTCTATCTTTGAAAAGTATCTTGCTCCTTTTAACTGATCGAACAGGTCATCGATTCTTGGTAATGGATATCTATTCTTTATCAAGACCTTATTCAATTCTCTATAGTCGATGCAGAGCCGCATTGTCCCATCCTTCTTCTTCACGAATAAAACCAGCGCTCCCCACGGTGATGCGCTTGGTTGGATATACTTCTTGTCTAGTAATTCTTGTAGTTGGACCATCAATTCTTTCATCTCTACCGGTGCCATTCGGTATGGTGCCTTCGATATTGAAGCCGTTCCTAGAGCCAAATCAATCAAGAATTCAACTGCTCTATCTAGAGGAAGTCCTGGCAAATCATCCGAAAATACTTGTGCGAAATCTCTCACTACTGGTATCTCATCTATTTTTGGATTCTCTTTACGACTATCGACTATATAAGCTAGATATCCTACGTAGCCTTACCTTAACAACCTCCTAGCCTGCATCATCGTCAGACAACTCGCTTGTCTAGGCGACTTGCTACCATAAAACACAACCTTTGATGGAGTCATAAGGTTAATACGCTTCTTCCGGCAAATAATTATCACCCCCATAATTGGATAACCACCATACCCAAAATAACATCGAATTCTCCAAGTCGAATAGGGATAAGATCTACGCTTCATGATATTACCCTTAATATCCACTCTACGCTTCTTATGCACATACTTAATATAGGATTATTTCTCTATTCGCAATTTCTATGTTCATGGGTATTCTAACTCGTCCTTAAACAATTCTAAGTTCTTAGCAAAGTCATCTGATATAAATGAGCAAGTAGCACCTTAATCAAATAATATATAAGCATTAACTTTATTGATCGGAATGATACCGAGACCACATCGCGAGACTCCAGACCGCATCCTCAGATCACCATGTTGAATGTTCCAAGGCTTGGCCGGTTGGTTTGCGATTGGTCCCGCGATAGTCGAGTGCTTCCACCAGTATTTCTCTATTTCCTTCTGAACCCGTCCCTCCAGATCCCTTCTTAGGACAATCCCTTGCAAGATGATCCTTTGAGCCACAAGTGAAATAGACACCCTTCTTTGGGTTAGGATAGTTAGGTGCTATATGGCCTTCCTGACCACAATTGTATCATACTCGTTTTCCCTTCATGCAAACTGCAAAATTAGTTTTTTTGCAAGTTGGGCATGCTTCAATCTTCTTCTTCTGCCCTCCTTGTTGACTTCCATCTGATGAGTTATCAGACCACTTCCTCTTCTGATTATGGCTACCCCCCGTGATACTCCCACCAGATTTGTTATTTCCTTCATTCTCACTTTTCTTCTTCTTCTGATCCTGATTATACTTAGTTACCGCATCGCTTCCACCTTCAGGGAGTATGGCTTTCTCTAACACTCAAGCAAAAGTGTTCAATTGGAACATTGACACCTTGCTATACAACCAGGGCTTCAGTCCCTGCTCGAATCATCTTGCCTTCCTCTCATCGGTATGCACTTGGTATGTGGTGAACCTAGCCAACTCGTTGAACCTTGCCGCATAATCTGCTACAGCCATACTCCCCTGTTTCAATTCCAGAAACTGAACTTCCATTTAATTTTGCGAACTGGTCAGAAAGTACATCTCGAAGAACATGTCTTTGAATCTCTCCCAGGTTATTACACCTTCACCTCCCTCAGCTTTGTTTGTTCGCCACCAATAACCGGCTTCGGACTTCAACGATGAATGTTGCATACGCTAGTCTTCTCGATCTTCCTTACTCTAAGCGACATCGAACACTTTCTCCATCTCCATAACCCAGGTCTGAGCTTCGATTGGGTTTATGGAGCCCTTAAACTCTGGCGGTCCCACCGCCTTGAAATCCTTAAACGAGGTGCTTGGTGGAGCTTGTGGTTGATTGTTAATTTCTCTGGCTAAAAGGTTCACCAATTGCTGAACAAGGTTAGCATTGGTGTCATTGTTGTTATTCATTGGTTCTTCTTGAGTTTGCTGACGGTTTTATCTTCTTCTAGGTGGCATAATTTTGTTAAGAATATACGCTTATTAGGTCTTTATTCAATCTCTTAAACATTTAAGGCTTAACTAAAACATTAATCATAATTCACTTAACACATCAATTCAAATAAACTCTGACATTTTCATTCAAATTCAAAAGTTTTAACATCATACGATAGCATCACTGCTATTTACATCAACTATCCCGAGATAAAGAATCTACAGGATTTGAAGCATTAAAATATTCCTTTGTTTATAAACACATCGGAATTTACATCTTAAACTACCAAATAGTTTTCACATAATCAAACTAATTCTACCACTGCCTATTAAGGCACTGAATAGCCTTGCCACATTCCTCTTCCATGATGCGGGACATCGTCCTGTGATCTAGCATATATGATGGTAGTCCTTCAAACTGGATTGGGTACCTCATAACTCGATCCTGGGCCTCATCCAGTGCATTTTGAAGTGTAGAGTACGTCTCCCCAAGCTTAGCCTTCTTCGCATGACAATCCTCTTCTGCAAGATCAACACGACGTGACTCTCTTACCCAGCCCTCCTCTACTATGGCCAACCTTTCTGAGCACTCTTTCAGATCTTTCTTCAACTTTTCTATTTCTTCAGTCTTCTCCTAAGTTTGACCCTTCTCGTGAACCAAATCCCACTCCACGTTTCCTAAACGTGTGTGAAGAGTCACAATTTCTCCATCCTTCTGCTCGATGGTAATCTGCTGAATAACAGCCCTCTCCTTCAGCTCCTGAACAGTGTCTTGCAACTCTATGTTACGATCATAAAGCGCATCATACATCTTAGCATTGATGGAGTTCGGTGGGAACTCCTCTTCCTCTTCTTCTTCATCAGAATCCTCCTCTGGATCCGTCTCAGGCTCATGCTCCTGACCAACAATAGTGTTCAAAGGAGATGGCTCTCTCTGTACCAACTGCTCCTCGACGACACTTAATGTCTCTTGGCTCCTCCTCTCAGTAGGTACTCTGGGGTTCCTCCTCCGCAACTCGACTAGCTTCTCCAACATCTGACATCCTGACAACACAATTTTAAGTTTTAGTTACTAATCCATACTAACGAGCACATTATTTAACACATAAGCACATAAAGTCTTTTATTATCTTCAATGAATTAAGAAATTCATTTCTTAGAACTCGATAAGAGTTTACCACCACTATGTTCTCGATCTCCTATAAGGCTACTACCTAAGGTTGTTCCCCACTTAAGGTTCATAACCTCATACTTTTGATACCAACTCAGTGACACCCCCAAATCGGTACTTCCATTTCCACAGAGATTGGTGTTCATCAGACAAATATCATCTATCTATCTACCCATAAATAAATGCAAATCAAGCAATAGATAGAAATAATAAATAAATCTCCCCTTATGGGGTTACATCAACTGCATAAAAATACAATCCCAGGTCACTCTAACCTTAAACATCTGTGCGGAATCATAAACAATGACAAGTCTTAATAACATCAAGTCTGAAAATAAATACATAAGAACAACAAATCTTTCTCATTTGTTAACCTTTCCCTTGCCTTTACTAGTAGAAGGCTCGTCTGATCTTTCGTTCTTAACTGCAGTGTTATTATTACGTAAGAGTGAGCACGATTGCCCAAAAGTATAACAATATAACAAATGAAGAATAACATGCGAATAAATCAAAGACTTCTGAAATAAGAAACTCAGCTTTTGAATCAAGAATTAATATAAAGAGACAAAAGAACTTCTGAGGGTCATAAGACCTTGAACTATGTCCTAGGTTGTCAAGTGTTTATACTTGAAACTTTTAATAGTCATAAGACTATGGACTCTTCTTCTCGTACTTAGGGGGATCAGCTCTTATTACCATATTGTGCACAATATCTTAATGCTAACGCATAAGTAATCCCCTTTACAGGGTTGTTCATCTCAGTTTGACATTAGAGTCTGCACCAAAGGAAGTTTGGTTTGGATAATTCATCAAGGTTTCTGAAATTTAGAACGCTCATCAACTATGGACTAGTCGAATCATTAAGGGTTCACTAGTCTAACAAAGTTCAACAGTAACTGATAGTTTAAAATTGAATAGCAATCTCAAAGGGTATACAATAGAATAAATATTGTATAACAGAATCATACTTTGAAAGATTAATACATTTTAATATAATAAAATGGACTTGATCAATAATAACGAGAATTTGTTCGACGTAAAGAGATAACTTATAAGCTCATATAAAGATAACGAGTAGGGTTAGGAAACTTGCCTCGTGCGTAGATTACATGTTAATTAAACTCGTTCCTTGATTTAATCATACATATCATTTACGTTCACAATACCAGTCAATTATAATGTAACTAATCATCATACGTTCATTCTTTTTGTCTAATTCGAGTTCATGACTATACTTAGTCAAATTACTACACTCATTGTTACAATTAACACTTCATGAACAATAAGCTAACTATGCATTCAATCATTCAATTCACATATACATGTGTTGTTGACATGCTAAGAATTTATTTTAACACCTCATTAAATGTCTAACATGTTTTCATGTTCATTAGGTTAAGTTACCAACACATTGCTAGACTTAAACATTTTAAAAACTTATTTCTGGACCATTCGCTGCTAAGTAGCATAATCACAAGGCGCCACCGATATATACTAGGTCTTGGTGTTTGCAAGTGGCTGCAGTGGTGATCTTGGCTTAGGTATCTGGCATGGAAGCTAGCACAAGACGAGTCTTAGGCTCGGAGTTGCCATATTCGCTGAAACTCAAGTTTCTCCAATTTCCACCATTTGATTCACCAGATTAAACATACCCACATGTTAGAATTCATATATAATCATTACCCAATATTTATAGAGTGATTTTAACCAATTAAAACACATAATTACAGAATTAAAACATGCAATTTCACTGTTCTTGAAGGTTTTGAACAAAACATAGAATTTTAACACTACGGATTCGTTATAACACCAAATCCATCCATTCAAATTTTGTTTTCTTTATTCTAGCATGCATAATTATATAAAAGTGGAAATTTTACAAAACAATTTATGTTTGACATATTAAAATCACGTATAAGGGCCATATGGCCATATTCTATACTCTATAACTTTTGAAGCCATAACATACGTTAATATTATGAAACTGATGATATGGAAACCTATATAATATATAATAAAACATGTTATTCTAATCATATTATTACATATACCCATATAACAACACAATTTCCCATTTACAGAGATTTAACATAAACTTGAAAGCCAATTATTTTACAAAAACTTAAACAACGTAAATAAACTGGGTTGAAGAAATTACCCAAAGCGTAGATTAGTAGAATTGAAACCCTTCTCAATTAATTCTTCAATCACACAACTCACAATCTCCCTCAACAATTTCTCAAACTCTCTCTAATTTTTACTTTTTCAGACTTAGAAAAATAAAAAAAAAAGGAAGACGCATAATAAATAAAGGAAAGGAACTGACACGTTGTGGTCAGTTACCCAGTCATGGGTTAACTGCCCTCAACTCCCACTAAGGTCATGTTTGGCTATCTTTACAAAGCTTATACCCATTTAATTTAATTAAACTTTTATACTATAGTTTAAATCATGTCACACCCAATTGCTCAATAATTCAAATATCTTATTTAATTTATTTTAAATAAAATATAATAATTTCTCATTAATTCACATAGTCACATAATTAAATTTCTCATTTATTAACTATGTCAAATTATTAAATCTCTAATTAATTATTTAATTAATTAAAATAACATTAAGCTTATTAAATATTTCTTTTTAATTCAATAAGCTCACATAAATACATACTTCGAATAATAAAAATTCTCCACATTAATTTAATAAATATAACACATATAATTAAATTAATCTACCACAACTTCATCAATTAATTATTTAATCTAATAATTAATTCATTAAAAAATATTTATTCAATCCAATAAATATTAAAAATTAAATTACAAAATCTCGGTTGTCACACTCGTTCCGCTGCAACTATGGTTGAAAAGTTTTATCATCTACCATATGTTCTAAATCTCTGATTTATTACTGATGAAGGTTATTGATGATGTAAATTATCTTTAGTCATGATATTCTTTACTGGGCTAGTTGTGCTCACTATTTTTGCTTCACAATTCCTTTCAGGTAATAAGAGTGTAAATTTGGCTCGACCCGTGGATAACGTGGGAATAGAAACTATGGTCTATAGTCATTGAGGTTCTCCCTATGTAAAATCCCAGATTTTACGAATAAAGATTTAAATTTTCTCAAAATATTTTTTTTTTAATATTATGGTATGGATTTGATATAATGTTATAGTTGTGGGTAGTATTTATAAATTTTGCAAAGTATGCAAGTTGTTGTATTATATTCGATTGGTCGGGGAATATTCGCTTTTAATAGGGAATATTCGCATGCGACGACACAATCATTAGTGAACCCATTAATGGAAGTATTATCGTAGTAATAAAACAGCGTAATTATTGTTATGAAAATAACGACGGAAGTTTTACCGTTAAAACCGTTGAACTACTTCAGAGTAAAAAGTACAATGAATACGCTGGGTCGTTGCGTAGTAGCACACTCAGTATTGATTATTAATGCTTACGTGATAAGTCACCCGGTTATACTCCAAGATTGCTACATGAATTCTTTGCATCATATCTCTCATATTATTGATTCTATTATTGTCACAAAGATATCATCTGCGTTATATGATATATTATTAAATCAATAATTGGGACGACAAAGTTATTCATATTATTAAATTGCAATATTTACAATGTCTAGAAGTTCTGTTAAGGAGAGGTTTGGTCATCTAATTGCGCGCTAATAAGGAGAAATCCTTATCGGAAAGCCCCCTCTTTCTTGGGAACGACCTGGTTGTTAAATATTGTGAGTTATGATATTAATGATGAATAAGTTCGTGTTGATTAAAGATGAATTTGATAGTTCTATTGTGTTGGGATTATTGGTGTTAGTTGAAATCGACATCTATTCCGATGATAATTGATGTCTGGGAGTTATATTGATAAACCGGGTAATTAATCGAGTAAATGAGCAATTAATTGCTAGTAATTCACATGCTCATATAACTATTTGTTCACATGTGTGTACTATTGAATCACATTCTTATACTATTAGGGGAGTTAGTGCAAGATTGATGATACTTGCATGACTAAGTTAAAAATAAAGGTATAGATGGAGGTACTATATTGTAATTAATTTTTCACATGTTTAGAACTATTGAGTCACATGATTTACTATTGATTCACATGATTTACTATTAGGGGAGGTGGTGCAAGTTTGATAATACTTGGATGACTGAATTATAAATGAAAGAAAAGTTGGAGGTATTGTACTGTAATTTTTTGAGCCCCAAAATGTGCAATTATCGAAACTATGTTTTCCTATAAATAGAAGCTCATTATTCCTTCATTTCTCATCAATTCACTAAAGCTTTATAGCCATTATTATAAAGAAAAATTATAGAGAGAAAGAAGTAGAGAAGTCTGCTACCTCTCTACTCCAGTATCTAGCTTTATTCTAAGGTAAGGGATATTATTTATTGTACCTGTAAGGGGTATTATTCTTTCGTATTCATGAAGAGAATTACTTTCTTTCAATACTCATAAGAGTTGTTATTCCATTCTTCATTATTATGTTGGAATAACCTATTTATGCGAAGTACCGCATACATGGTGAAATTCTTCTATTATTCCATTCTTTATTATTCTCATTGGAATATCCTCGCTTGTCGCTAATTTTGCTCGACTTCGGTTCCATTATTTATTATTTCGCATTTATTATTCTCGTAATATCCTCGCTCTCATGCAAGCTTTACTGGCGGACTTGGTTCCATTATTTATTATTTCGCATTTATTATTCTCGTTTAATATCCGTCATGCATGCGTTTTACGCCTACCGGACCCGATTCCATCATTTATTATTCTATTGAATAACTCTCGTCTATGCTGAAGCACCGCATGCATGGTGATTTCTGTTGTTATTCCATTTTTATTATTCTCATTTGGAATATCCTCGTCAAGGCTTTTCTGGCCGGACCGGGTTCCGCTTTATTATTATTCATTGGGGAATAACTCATCTCAGGTTTGTCTCTATCGCATGCATGGTGAATCCTTCTATTATTCCATTCTTTATTATTCTGTTGGAATAACCTGTCTATGTGGATTACCACATGCATGGTGAATGATACTTTATATTTATTCCTTATTAAATTATGGAAATGATCTGGTTACGTTGATTATGATAAGAGTCATAATAAAAGCTTTGGACTGATGAAAATAATGGGTATATGAAGTATTTGTAAGTTTTATGATGAGTTATGTAGGTTATTATGTGAAAACATGAAAGTTTCTTAGAAATCACTAAGGGTTGAAAATCAGATTTTGGTGAAAATGGAACATAAAATTCAATTGACCATATCTCCTATTATATTTTGAATTTTTGAGTGTGGTCAAGTTCTAGAGTTAGATCTATGAGTTTTGTAGCATCTCCAAGTGTAATCACTGGAAAAGGTGTTGTATATTTTTCGTGTGGACTGATTTAGCAAAGGAATCAAAATCTGGAAATTACCGAAATGCTACTGTCCAGATATTAGAAGGGCTGTTTCGGCCACTTAATTTGTGAGAAAACTTTTGGCCTTTTGGGAAATGAAAGTATATGGTATAAAGAACCTCCTGTCCAAAAATGAGTTCATTCCGACTTAAAATGAGCAAGTTATGACCATTTCAATATTTAGGTTTTTCTGACGAAAAACGCTATAATCAGAGTTCTATAACTCCGATGACCATGAAATTTAAACTGGAAGCTCATGTTAACATGTGTAAGATTCTGCCAAGATTTGGGAATTTTTGTAGTTAAACTTGAGGTAGCTAATTTCTTAAGGAATTAATTGGAAATTGATTTTTTTTGAAAAATAGTAAATGAATTTTAAAAATTCCGAGAAAAATATATGTTCTTTATGGGACTATATTATGCTAAATCCCAGAAAAGAAATATTTTTGGGACTGATTTGGTATTTTTCATGAAAATAGTTTATTTACGAACATATGAGTTAAATATGTTATGTGAAGTAACAAAGTTGGAAAATATGATTTTATGGCTTGGAAATCCTATATAAGGTATATGTAGATTGTTGATAAGAGATTTGATTATTGGTGATGAAATCTTATGAGTATGGCATTTTTGAATGATTAAATGCATTATTTGATCAAGTGTAAACAATTGAAATAAATTGTTTATAAGTTTAAGAGGTGATTAAAATATTGTTATAATATTAACAATATTAGATTATGAGTTATTTATGGATAATATTTGGATAAAATTAAAGTCTTTAATATTTATCCTTGTTTTAGTTTGATTAATGCTTATATCATTGTCATCATCCTCACGCTTATATGGTGATGAAAGTTATCTTTGACTCACGCATGAAGATGGATCGTTGTTTATCAATTATATATCTTGACTTACGTGCAAAGATGAATTATTGATTATTGGTTTTGTTGTTGTATATCTTTGGCTTACGTGCAGAGATGGACTTGGTATGATTATGACCAGGGATTATTAGGTATAGTCATGACCATTGATGATTTAATGAATATCCTTGGCCCGTAGTGCAGGGATGATTTGATGATGTGGTTTATTTATTAAGCTGAGTCTCAGCGATAAAATTTGATGAAAATATTTTAAATCATAGAAGATAGTAGATTTTATTCTCTACTTGGCTTTTCTAATGGATTACTTATTCCACTGCAGTTAAACTTGATGTCTATTGTATTTTATCAGTTTAACATTGTTGAAGACTATTGATAATTTATTCTGCATTATCTTAGTCATAATATTTCTTACTGGGCTAGTTGAGCTCACCCTTTCTTTCACTATTCTCTTCAAGAAATGAGAAAATAGCTAGGACGAGGGGGAAAGGAGTGACGGTCCAGATGATAGCATTAGTAGTCCTCACTATTCTGATTAAATAGTGTGACAATAAATATAATGAGGACTCCTTTGAGTTTGTATACTATCTAGATGACAATATACGTATTAAAACTCTTAGATTATGTTTTGTCGTATTTTACACGACAGTTGTATTATTAAGTTGTATTTTAATTTTGTACCATGTATTTGGCGACTCAAGATGGGTGATGAATACCTATTTTTGGGGGCGTCACACCCTAACTAGTATGTAAATAATTTTGTTGAGAACTTTAGATAAGTGTGTCGTATTGTATACGTCATTTGATATTTAATTTTGGTGAACCGAATAAGGTGAGGTGAACCCAATTTTGGAAGTGTGTTTTGCCACTATCATACAAGATGTCTAATAACATACAACCTCGTGTTATCATAAGACAGGGTTGTGCACATCCACTTGCTGAGTATATCTATGAGCACTACCTATATGATCTTGGAGTTTATTTGAAATATAATTTTCAATTGGAGAAAACAGAGATAATTATATGTCAAGAGAAGACTCACCATTGGAAAGAAGATGATAGCAATCTTCTTATTTTCTTTCGGGGATTATTAGGTCAACCAAGGATAATTTCGTGGACATATGATATCTATCATAACCTGCACGCATGGCCTCCCATGTATAGAAGGTTTCTTTGAGCACTTCCCAAAGATTTTAATTTCTAAAATAGTTTTTGAATCGTACTTTTTATGTAAAAAGTACCATTGTAAGGTTGTGGTCGAGGCACCATGAGAGTTACATACATTTGTATTAAAACTCACGGTTTAACTGTGGGTCGATTCTCGCATTTACAGCTCAAAAGTTGTATAAAAGAAGTTTATATTTGATTTTTATAGTATAATATCTGGCGACTCAGAATGGGTTGTGTGAACCTATTTTGGGGCCATCACATTGCCCTCTTATAGTAAACTGCCTATATGATCAGTCATACCCCATGTACAAATAAGCATTTCTAAACTTAATCAATAATAATTAATATAGATTTATTCAGGCCACAACAATTTAGCATACCTGCTCAATTACGCTTCAGGGCCTTCCCATTTCCACTTTGAGAATTCTGGGCCTGCTCCACCACTCGATAAGTTGATCTCGCTTTCATTTTTTGTGAATCTCATAAGGTACCTATCAATGTTATATATATTTATCATTAAAATAGTAAAGGGCGCAAGAAGTTCTAAATATGTTCTTCCAGTGCATTTCAGACCTCCATGTGCCTACCCGTCTTAACAACAAGCTTTTCAAACCAATGCATATGATATTTTACAACTTCAGATCTATATTTCCACAATGATATGCTTTTTAGGTAGATATGTGTAACATGTTGATGATATAGATGTTTAAAATTGTAGTATAATTTTAGTAAGCAACAAACAATAATATTTTCGATCAATGAGTTGGGCAAAAGTACCAATAACTCTCAAGTTGGAGACACTGCCAAGCACTAAATATGTGAGGCTTAACCACTTAAGAAATAGAGGCAGCCTTTTGCTGAAGGAGGGAAGAAAGGTGAAGGACAATCATCCGAAAATAGAATAATTTAAAAAGTCCATTGCCTATAGTGGTCCTGCTTCCACAGAGAGGTGGGATTATTATAGTAAAAATGGACATATTATTTCCCAGCATCATGCAGAAACGAAATTGCACTGGATAATGGTACCTTTTAACATAGTCAATTTCCAGTAGTCGATGTTCAGATTTCCCTTTCTACTCCTAATGCTAGAAGAAATACTAAATAACACCCAGATGTAAATTAAATCATAAAGAGTTTTTAGCAGACAATGGGTTTCCATGAAAATGATACATTATAATGGAACTCACCACTTCTCTACCTTTCCATGCCATTCACCTCCCCAGAGACGATTTACTTTGGCTTTCACAGCAGGTGGAAAGTAATAGGTCAGCCACTGCGGAACCTGTCAACCCACAATCTTATTAGTTCCTAGATGTTAATTTTACTGGTTAACTATTTAAAATTGAAATTGACTGATTTACACAATACTGAAGGTTTCTAAAGCAATATATTATCAGTATAATGGTGAATCGTAGTTGAACAAAACCAGTATCTTCATTAATCATTATGAACCAAACCAAATCTAATTAAACTTATATATACATCTCATCCATTTTAATACCTATAAAAGTACTGATATTGTTAAAAAATTAAATGAGACATTCAAGCATTTCAAATCAAACTTAGATATACAATAAATTATTACTACCTAGTCATACTTATAATAATAGTTTCTTCATCCATTATCTAATATCATCCAAACCAAACATAAAACAAAGAAAGCACAAAAGAGTTTTAGTGTACCTGTAAAAGGGCAAGAATAATAAAAGGATTTATATTCAATGTATATTATATATCTTTTCATGCTTAAACATGTAACAACTCTATAAAAAAAAACTCAATAAAAGAATTGGACTTTTCAGCTGACCAGTTGTGTAAAAATATAGAAAAAAGAATAAAGGATTTGAATACAAACCACATCTCATCCATTTCAATACCTTCCAAAGTACTGATATTCATAATTAATAAGTACAAATCAAATGTGACAGAAAAAAAAATGAAACATTGAAACATTTCAAATTAAACTTAAGTACAATAAATTATTACTACCTAGTATAACTCGGAATAGTAGTTGCTTCAACCATTATCCAATAGCCTCCAAACCAAAAATAAAACAAATAAAGCACAACAGAGTTTTCAATTTACCTGAAAAAGGACAAGGACAATAAAAAGTATATGTTCAGTGTATATTATACATGTTTTCATGCTTAAATATGCAATTACTATATCAAATAAAAAAGTCAATAAAAGAATTAGACTTTCCAAATGATCTAGTGGGTATGAACCACCATAATATTGAGAAATCATACTCTTTTCGTTTGTTCCCATATAAATTTTGGAGACCTTCATAACCTATGCCATGGAATCTCATTACAGAAAAATCAAAAATATTAGATGTAACAAAGGGAAATCCAAATGCGATTCACATGGTCCACATAAATAAATTCATAATGCAAAATCCTGACCCTTTTTCTTTTATGGATGATAACATCAATCAAAGCATAATGCAAAAACACATCACACAAAACTCCTAATAAGAATTCCCTAGAAATCTAAATATAATGTAAACCGTAATGGCATAATTCTGAATGTTAACCATTAGGTAAAAGTCCCAGCAGCTGAAAGAAAAGAATAGTAAGCTCAAATTCAACCTTTTTAAGTTATGATGTTGAATTTCCTAACCAATTACCCACCGATTATGAATAACAATTTTGCCATTTTATACATCCCTAATTAGATCACAATCCAACTTATCATACTCTAGAAAATGTCAACAGGTCACTAACTACCTCTTTGTTAGTTTGAACTCCAAATCTTTGAGGAAATCTAGTTTCAAGCAACCAGTCAGCAAGACAATATGCAAACTACCTCAGGAAAGTGTACTAAATACATGCGTCTAAGCCTTTATGTTCTTATTTTGCTAAGTTAATGTATTTTTCATCCATCAACAAAGATTGCACAACAAATAGTTATTTCTAATCAATCACCTAAATAATGTGTTATAACAACTCAAATCCAACTATAGGAAAGTTGGAAGCCTGCAACCAGAATCAGAATACATGCACAGATACAGACACACACACAAACACAAAAAAAAAAGTAATATGATAAGGCTACTGGTTATATATGTCATCAGTATGATAACGAAAAAAGATATACACTATGATTCAATCATTGCATCAACATACCAATCAATATTTAAAAAAGTCAAAAATAGAACCATAATATAAAAACTACCTTAATTGATCAAAAAGATTCATTACAACCATTATGCATTAAGATATTCATTACAAACAAAGAGATTCATTAAAAAGAAAGAAATATCAACATACTATATATATAAACAACACCAATGTTTTTAAATAATCTAATCTGCTCAGTAATTAAGAAAGAAAGAATTTTTCAATGAGGGTATCATCATCTGTCACCCTTTGAATAACATATATATCCCAACTGTCACTTAAATTTGCTTCCTTAATTTTAACTTTGAACAACATTTTCTTCTCAAGCAAATAATCCAATTCAACAGGATAATCACGTTCATTCTATTCAGGATCCTACAATATTAAAAAAAACAAACTTTAGTGTTCTTAATAAGTAATACTAACTAACAAACTAAACAATAGTATATATACCCTTTTCAAAGCAGTTGGCATGACATCTATTTTTGTCTTTCCTAAAAGTTGTACAGCCTCCCGATCAAACAACAAAAAGAAAGTTGATTCAGTTTCATCAATAACCTTGACTTGAATTTTAAACCTGTAAATTGTAAATATAAATCATAGATTCATATTTGAATTATAAAAAAAATATTTGAATTATAAAAAATCATATAAGAAACGAATTTAATACAAACCTCTGCAATGGGTAGCGTACAAAATCTTCACACTTATCACAATACCAGGTACGACCAGCCGGTTCAACTTTTCTTGGACATTTCTTGCAAGAATTGTAAAACCATCCATATGTACTATCAATTTCAATAATCATTCCACATGTTACAAATGTCCCAACCTGTTGTAAAAAATATAACAATTTAGTAACCATTTATTTGTAGATTAGAAAATATCGATTATAACTACATTTTTGCTTTCTAGAATCTCATTATTTGTCCTCTTCATTGTGAGGACCAGAAAATCATCAGCAAGGGAATAGGTAGATGGTCCAAATAATTGGCTAACCCTTTGGGATTGAGATTCTTCAGTACTCACAAGTCTATAACATTTAATTGTTAGATTAAATAAATAATCATTATAAACATTAATTAATAGACAACTTATAAGGTTTTACTTGTTTTTGAAGTCAATGGCTTCTTTGGGTGTCGGGTTGATCAGCATTCTTGAATCAAAGTAATCATTTGACATTATCACCTTGCCTGATGTTTTCAACACAATATGATTAGTTCAAGGTCAAGAAGTTACTACAATAATACACAGTTCAAAGAAACTTATATATGGCATGAATGAATGACACATCTAAAAACACAGGCTAACATGGTATTTAACTCTTATAACTTATAGAAATATTTAAAACAAATTATAGGATTGTTATAGTGTTCAACTTTTTTTATCAATAAGAACTGTCCAGGATTCACAAATTTTTTGATTTTAAGTGCTATGAATTTTTATTACCATGTGTTAATGCACCTTTTCTTACATGAGTTTTGATCAATTTGGGGATTAATTTAGACCCATTAATTGATTGAATTTATATTAAATTAAAAGTGCAATTGATAGTCCTATTACAAGGAGATTAATAGAGAGTAATATATGATTCAAGTAGGAATTATATATTGTGTTTTAATTGTATCCAAAATGGAGAATATAAAAAGGTTCAATGTTGTTTAAGAAAACTATTTTCTTTAAGTCCCACATTGAGTAGGAATAAAACTATTTAATACTTTATAAGTATATGTGGAATAGTTTAATTCACTAGTGGTACTAAAAGAAAGGCTTAGAATTGGTCACAATGACGTGGTGCAAAGCACCACCATTTCACTTGTCCCCGCCCGGGACCGAACCTGTGGGCCATGGAAAGTGTTCAGTCGAAAAAGTCGCATTGACCTTTAATTATTATGGATACAAAATAAACTAATTTGTGATTAATACATTATTTACTTTGTAAACTGATGTTTAATTAACAATTCAGTTTTATCAGTTTTAAAAATTGAACAATCTGTTATCTTCTTCCTGGAAATCAAACCTTTACAAAGTAGCATAAAAATTGAGATTTTTAGTGAGTTGATATCACTGAAAATTAGAAAAGACTTGACATATATCCTGGAGGTGTATTGCTAGGAGCCTTTAGCAAACCTTAGTGGTAAGGGAAAATAAACACCTTAAGGACAGGGACTACCCATGTCAATCCTTGTTCTAAGTTGCCTTTACTCATTTTATTATTTTTCAATCTTAAGGTGTTTATTGAAATGGATACAAAGTCTTTCAAAATCATGAACCAGGATTTTGTCAAGCTCGATCGTTTTGATGGAAATAATTTCAGTCGTTGGCAAGATAAACTAAAATTTTTACTTACTGTTTTGAAGATTGCATATGTTTTGGATCCTAATCTTCAGCCTATTCGTGAAGATCCCAAACCAACAGAAGGTCAGCTCTAAGACCCTAAATATTATGAATAAAGATTTAAATTTCTCGAAATATTTTTTTAATATTATGGTGTGGATTTGATATAATGTTATAGTTGTGGGTAATATTTATAAATTTTGCAAAGTACGCAAGTTGTTGTATAATATTCGATTGGTCGGAAAATATTCTTTTTGTCGAAGAATATCCGTACGACGGTACAATCTTTGGTGGACCCCATAACAGAATTATTTTCGGATTGAGAAAATGACAAAATATTTTATGAAAATAACGACGGAAATTTTACTGTTAACTGTTGAAACACCTGGTGTTAAAAGTACAGTAATACGCGTGGTTACATAGTAGCACACGGTTTTGCTTATTGATGCTTACGTGAGAAGTCATTCAGTTTTGTTCAATTATTGCTATAGTAATTGTTGCATAGTATCTCACATTATTTGATTCAATTATTGTCGATATTTTATATATTATTAAATCAATAATTGAGATAATAAAGTTATTAATATTATTATTTGCAATATTAACGATGTCTGTAAGTTCTACCAAGAAGAGGTTTGGTCACCTAATCAAGCGCCAATAGGAGAAATCCTTATTGAAAGCCCCATTTTCACAGGAACGACTTCGGTCGATTAATATTGTGAATTATAATAAAGGTGATAAGTTTTGTTTTATTATTATTATAAATGTAATAAAATGAAAAACTTTTATATAAAAATGTAATACTTTTATAAAGTTATTCGCTTTATTAGACTATAAATAGAATATATAATATTCTATTATGCGTAAATGGTTTCAGATAAAGTGCTCAGATATAGTGTTTGCATAGTAAAATCTTTTTATATAAAATGTAATACTTTTATAAAGTTATTCATTTTATTAGATCGTAAATAGAATATATAATATTTTATTTAAAAGATTTTTTTATTAAAATATTTTATTAATATCAGATAAAATTAATATGGATCGTCTGCTTAAAAGTAAATTAATCAACTGCTTCATTAATTAGTTACTGTTCAATCCATTCTCCTATAAATAGAAGCACATTTCTTCATTATTTCTTACGAATTCAGTGAAACTCTAGAGAGAGAAACTATAGAGAGAAAGAAGAAAAGTATTCTACTACTTCTCTACTCCAGTATCCAGTTTCTTTCTATGGTAAGGGGTATTATTTATTTTGTATTCATGAAAAGAACTTATGTTATTCCATTCTTTATTATTCTGTTGGAATAACCTGTATACGCGGACTACCCTATACTTGGGTGAAATTCTTCTATTATTCCATTCTTTATTATTATGTTGGAATAACCTGTCTATGTGAAGTACCGCATACTTTGTGAAATTTTTTTGTTATTCCATTCTTTATTATTATGTTGGAATAACCTGTCTATGCGAAGTACCGCATACATGGTGAAATTTTTCTGTTATTCCATTCTTTATTATTCTGTTGGAACATCCTGTCTGTGCGTTTACGCATAACCTGGTTCCATTATTTATTATTCTATTGAAATATCATGTCTGTGCTTTTACGCATGACTTGGTTCCATTATTTATTATTCTATTGGAATATCATGTCTGTGCGTTTACGCATGACCTGGTTCCGTTATTTATTATTACATTGGAATAACTCGTCTGCATGCGGCCTATCGCACGCCTCGATGATTTCTTTTGTTATTCCATTCTTTATTATACTCAGTTGGTTAAAGTTTTGGCTTTTATACTCCATGAAATTAGTGGAATATCTTTGATATTTGCGCTTCATCCAGTATCTTTATATGGAAATATTCTTCTGAGCATTCTTGAATTTTACTCTACAAAAAAGTATCATGTTGACAATTTGGACGTTATTGGTTCCTGGATAAATTTATTCTTGAACTTGTTTTATTGAATTTTCATCATCCTCATGCTTATATTATGTTGAAAGTCATCTGTGGCATGTAGTGCATAGATGGACTTGGTATGATTATGACTGTGGATTATTCTTGATAATCATGACCGTAATGTTGCAAAATGATGTGGAAAAAGTCCTCATTGTCCGTGTGTGCAATCGATGGACAATTTTTGGTATGATTATGGCTATGGATTCTCTTCGGCCAAGGGTGCAAAGATGAATTGTTTTATGGCATGATCAGGACCATTGATGAAAACACGATTATCTTTGGCCCGTAGTGTATGAATAATTCGTGGTCGTGATACTAAATAATATCCTTGGCCTGTAGTGCAGGGATGATTTGATGAAGTGGATCATTTATTAAGCTGAGTCTCAGCGATAAAATTTATGATAAATCTTTTAAATCATAGAAGATAGTAGATTTTATGCTCAACTTGACTCTTCTAATGGATTGCTTATTCCGCTGCAGTTAAACTTGATGTTTGTTATATTGTATCAGTTTAACACTGTTGAAGGCTAACGATAATTTATTTTGCATTATCTTAGTCATAATATTTCTTCTTGGGCTAGTTGAGCTCACCTTTTACTTTCATTGTTCTCTTGTGAAATGAGAGAACGTAGCGAGGACTAGTCGGGGAATGGAGTGACGGTCCGGATGATAGCATTATTAGTCGTCACTATTCTATGAAATAGTGTGTTAATAAATGTATTGAGGACTTATTTTGAGGTTGAATACTGCCTGTAGAAGACAATATTTGTATTAAAACTCACACTTTCATTGTCATATTTAAGATTGTATTTGTATTACGTACCATGTATTTGGAAACTCGAATAGGTGATGCATACCTATTTTGGGGCGTCCACAACAGGTATCAAAGCTTAGGGATATGATCCCGGCCGAGATGTGAGACAAGAACTAGGAGGAGAGATTTGGGAATTCCTTCACTAGTATGACCTACCAAAATTTATTTGGTATTTAATTGGTCGGTCAGAGTATAGGGATAATATGTGATATGTTAATTAACCCTTTTTGTGACAGTGTTTGAAAATGGCATCTAAAAATGTTGAGATCAGCAATGAAGCACATGAGACCGTTGAGTCACTAACGATCAATACCCAGGATAATGTGCAACAGGAAGACAATAATCCTCAGGTAAATAACAACACCAATCAGATGATAAACGATGGGATGTTCAGAGGCTTTATGCAATTCATGCAATATCAGGCGAGAGAGACTCATGTTCAAAATGCAGGTAGAAACACTGGCAACCCACGGCTGGTCACTGCTAAGTAGTTCAAGGAACTGGGACCGCCGGAGTTTTTGGGAAAGCCAGAACCACTTAAGGCGGAGACGTGGTTAAAGCAGCTCACCAAGATATTTGATGTCTTGGGATGTTCCGAGGAGCAAAAGGTTCTATTTGCCACCTTTATGTTGCGTGAAGAGGCGATTCATCGTGGAAATCAGAAACGACTCATTACTGACGACGCCTTAAGATGTCTTGGGAGAAGTTCCAAGAGCTGTTCAATGACAAGTACTTTCCCGAAAGTATTCGTCACACGAAGGAGGTAGAGTTTATCAAGTTGGAGCAAAACAATATGACCGTGTCGTAGTACGAAGCTAAGTTTGCCGAGTTATCCTGGTTTGCATCCCATTTGGTCGATAATGAGGAGCGAATGACGCGAATGTTTCTAAGAGGTTTGAAACCCGATATACGTCAATACCTCATTTCTCATAAACTTTGTTTATATTCAGATGTTGTGAATAGGGCTCCGTTATTGGAGCGCGATAATAAGTCAGCACAACCAAAAGGCAACGACCAACAACACGATAATAATCGTACCGGTGGCAACGACCATCAGAACAATGATAACCATCGTGGGGAAAATTATCATGCCAAGAATGGTAACCACTTCGGTGGTAATCATGGCCAAGATAATAGAAGTGGAAATTTCAAGAAGAGAAGGTTCAATAATGATGGAAAGACAAAGACAGACCAAAGACCCGTTTCAAAGGAAGAAGAACGACCACCGGTCATATGTTTCAAATGCGGAAAGGAGGGACACATCCGTCCAAACTATACGCAGCAATCCAAAGCGTGTTTCAATTGTGGAAGAGAAGGTCACCTAGCTTAATTTTGTCATGTAGTGAAGTCAAGTCTAGCTGGGATAGTGATGCCAAAGGATGTCTCAGACAAGTCAAAGTTGGTAGTTTAAGTGAGAGTGTTTATCGAGGAACTCGAATGAAGTTGTCACGGATAAGTTAATCATAAATTCTTGCGAAGTCTATACCTTATTCGATACCGGTTCTACCTATTCTTTTATCTCTCTTTCTTACGCTCAACATTTAAATTTGACCCCAGAGAAGTTAAACTTTGACTTATCGATTGAAACTTCATTAGTAGAAATCTTCGTTACCTCCACTGTTTATAAATCTTGTTTGATTCAAATCGATACTTTCACGTTACCTGTCGATCTTATCTCTTTGAAAATACTTGCCTTTGATACGATTTTAGGAATCTATTGGTTAACTACTCATCATGCTTTTCGTAAGGTTGTTAGCTTTTATATTCCTAACCAACCTGTTATGCGAATTCAAGCAACTAAACCACTAAAGTCAATCACTGTCAAATCAAGTCATAAGTAAAGAGCCCCGAGCCTTTCGTTGTTGACTTCCTTGTGTGGAATGCACTTAAGCCAGACTTTCCGTAGGGGACATCGTGAATAACGGTGACAAGTTGATAGATATCAATGTGACGTGTTATCCAAATCTTGGATGAGGGTCACAGTTTTGAATAATATTTCTATTGTTAATAAATTTCCTGACGTATTCTTGAAGACTTCTTGGCCTACCCCTAGAGCGTGAAATTGAATTTT
This sequence comes from Panax quinquefolius, assembly GCA_020205615.1. Taxonomy (NCBI): domain Eukaryota; kingdom Viridiplantae; phylum Streptophyta; class Magnoliopsida; order Apiales; family Araliaceae; genus Panax; species Panax quinquefolius. Next base: position 17,781,370 of record CM035157.1, read on the forward strand.
GTATTGACCCTAGTACAAAACCCATTTCTAAAACCCTTAAATATTTCTTCAACTAAAACGAACGTAACATGCGCCAAAGACGTTGGCTCGAGCTGTGAAGATTATTATCGTACCATTTAATATCATCGTGGAAAAGCGAACGTGGTAGCTGACGCGTTGAGTAGAAGATCGTACACGAGTGTGAATATACGAGTAGAATTGACTTTAATCGATAAAGTTAAAGCCGCTCAAGCTACATACTCAGAGCTGATGAATGTGAAGAAGAAGGTTCAAGAGGGCGTTATTCTAGAAGCAAGGAATCGATGAAGAGAGAAATCTCAACCCTTGATTTAATTGGCCCATTTGAAATCCTCGATCGAGTAGGAACTGTGGCTTATAGACTCGTTTTACCGCCAAGTATGTCGCATGTTCATAACATTTTTTGTAAGACCCCGAATTTTATGAAATAAAAGTATTCAATTTTTCTCTTCAGTAAATGGTTAAATTGATAAAAGTTAAAGTTAAGGGTGATATATGAAATTTTTTTTCAAAATACGCAAGGGGGTATAAAGTATTCATTATTGTTAGGAATATTCGTTTGGTCGTGGAATATTCTTTCCGTAGGGGAATATTCGATTTGCGACCACAGCAGCTATTTGTGGGCCCCATAATGTAATAAGCGCTTCGGATGAGGAAAACGACAAAATTAAGTTTTTATAAATAACGACGTAATCGTTACCGTTAACACTGTTGGAATACCCGGTTGGTAAAATAAAGTAATACGCGATGTTGGGATGAGGTGGGTGAAGCAACATTGTTGGGACCCGAGAGTTAAGTACGTATGACTAATGATTCGACAACGATACAAAGCGGCACAAGATCGACAAAAGAGTTATGCGAATCTTCATCGAAAGGACGTGGAATTTAGTGTAGGGATCATGTATTGTTGCAGTTGTTCTCTATGGAAGGGAGTTACAAGATTTGGGAAGAGAGGAAAGCTCAATCCACGATTTATCGGTCCATTTCAAATTCTTGACCGAGTAGGAAATGTAGCCTATAGACTTGCGTTACCTTCGAGTATGTCTCGTGTTCATAATGTGTTTCACATATCATTACTTAAGTAAATATGTGAAAGACCCAACCACGTTATTGAGTTAGAACCCATTTAGATAGCCAAGACTTAACGTATGAAGAGGTACTGTCAAGATTTTGGATAGGAAGGAGCATGTCCCACGCCAAGAAAGGTTATACCACAAGTTAAAGTTTTGTGGAGGAATCATGCTATAGAGGAAATGACTTTGGAATTGGAAGCGGAAATGAAAGCGAGGTATCCTCACCTTTTCAAACACCAGTATCGTACGTCAATTTCGAGGACGAAATTTCATAAGGAGGGGAGGTTGTAAGACCCCGAAATTTTTAAATAAAAAGGAATTTTCTTTATTTATTATTTTGAAATAGTAAGGGTTGATTTGATTAATGTGGATAGTTAAGGGTTAAATACGCAAATATTTCAAAATAAGCAAGTGGTTATAAAATATTCATTGTTGTCGGAATATTCGTTTGGTCGTGGAATATTCAGATCGCTTTGGAATATTCGTGATTTACCACAAGCAAACCATGTGTGGGCCCCATAACTTGAAAGCGATTGGATGAAGAAAACGACAAATATAAGTTGTTTTTAAATAACTGGCGTAGTTATTGCCAATTAATCATTGAATACCCGTGGGTTAAAACACACTAATACGCTGCTGTTGAACAAAGAAGACACCAGATTGCACCAATTATTGATTCTTACGTAAGAAGGCACTACTCAATAATGGTTACGCATAAATTACTGCTCAAAGATTTTATCGAGTTAATAATTGTCATGTTGATATTTTATATTGTTGTTGTTTCAATAATTGTCATTACACAATCTTTCATTATCGAAGCAATAATTCATATTATCTCAATAATATTATTAGATAACATTATTGGCAATGTCTAGAAAGTTCTCGCCTAAGGAGAGGTTTGGTCATCTAATCATGCTGCCAAAGAAGAAGAAATTCTTATCGAAAGCCCTCTTCCTGAACCGCCTCGGTTGTCAATATTGTGATTCTCGTAATATTATTTGTGAATAATTAATTATTGATTTATATGATGAGGAAAATATTGATTTTATGTGGATATAGATGGAGAAAATTTTTAAAATGACAATTGTTGAAAATTAATATTTTATCTTTTTCCGATAAAATAATTCATTTAAATATATTATTTTAATAATATATTAACTATGATATTTTTTACAATGAATGTGGGATATATGAGTATATGAGGAGGAAGAGTATTTTGTGGCATTAAATGTTTAACACATGTTTTGTGTGTCAGGACACAATTATCGATCAAATTTGATTATAAATCAGAAAATCGCCTTGCTTGTGGATTTCGGTCGATTTTTGTTTGGAATTTGGAAAACTTTCTTCTGCAAAGTTGTAGAGAATTGAATTTCCTATAAAAACTCAAGTAGATTTGAATTTTCTGATGAAAGGGCTATTTATTATGAATTATTGAAGTTCAAGTCTCAAATAATTGATTTTTGGGAGTTTAAATTATTTTTGTTAAGAAAAACGTTTTTGTATTTTTTTGGACATCATTAACATGTGTGGCTGGTGTTTTGACCAAAAGGTGGGCTAAGGAAAATTTGTATAATTATATTAATATTATATTAAATTTTACGCTTTGGTGTTCTAAGCATTTTCCTATAAATAGGTGCTTAGGGTTAGAATTGAAAATCACACCGTAAACTCAAGTTTTCTCTATTTCTCTCTCGATATTTTGAGCGATTCTTGTGAGTATTTTGAGTATACTTTGAGTATTGCTAGACGGTGCAAGTTCCTTCAAAGACTATACCCTTAGATTCTAGCTAGAAGTAATCGATCTTCGAGGTAAGGGATATTATTTTTTTCAGTAATGATATTATTTCTTCAATATCATTATCTTTGAAATGTTGATCCAAGTTTTATCAAATTTGGAACTTTTTCATGCTCGGGGTTACTTATTCATGGGTTACTATTCATGAGTTACTATTCACGAGTTACTATTCATGAGTTACTATTCACGAGTTACTATTCACGAGTACTATTCATGAAGCGTGAAGATATTTTTTTTGGAATTTCTATCTTTTGGTGCTCTGAGTTACTATTCACGATACGGCAAGACTATTCACGATACTGAAGACTATTCACGATACTACCTGTACTATTCAATTTAAAAATAAAATTTCTTCTTTTCGTCTAAAACATCTATTCGGATACTAACTCGATTGTATCCATGTTTTGATCATTCTTGAATTTTACACCACTATGATTATTTTTGAGGTATTTTTTGGGCGTGGATAAAACCAAGTACGAATCCTTAATCCTTAATCCTTGTCATTTTGTTTCACCGATTCGCTTTTTAAAAATATTTTTCATCATCCTCGCCTTAAATGATGATATTATTGAATATCTTTGGCCCAGTGCAAAGATGAATGATTTCAAGAATATCTTTTGCCTCAGTAGTGCAAAGATGAACAGTGTTGAGATGAACACGACCGATTGATTAATATCTTTGGCTCAGTAAAAAGATGAACAGTGTTGAGATGAACATGACTAATTGATTAATATCTTTGGCTCAGTAGTGCAAAGATGAACAGTGTTGAGATGAATATGACTGATTGATTAATATCTTTGGCTCAGTAGTGCAAAGATGAATATTTGATTCCGGATGTATATTGATTGATGTTACAGGATAAAATATTGATGATGGATCGTTAAATTCATAGATTATAGTAGATTTCATTCTCTACGTAACTCTTCTATGAATTATTATTTCAATGCGAATATTGATCCGAAACTTGTTGTCTATCAGATTCTATCGATTTTTCCTCATGAAGACTAACGATAATTTGTTGTACATTATCTTAGTCATAATATTCTTTACTTGGGCTAGTTGAGCTCACCCTTTTCCTTGTTGTTCCATTTTTTCTTCTCGTGAGGCGAGAATGTAATGCGAGTACTAGCTCGGGGTATGGAATGAAGATTCTAGAGAGTTTGTTTAGTAGTCCTCACCATTTTTGCAAAATAATGAATCAATAATGTGATGAGGATTTATTTGAGTATAGATATTGTCTAAAGATAATATTTGTATTCAAACTCACGCTTTACTTGTTGTAATAATAAAGTTGTAGTTGTTTCGCATCATGTATTTGGCGCACTCGTAATGGGTGTTGTGTATACCTATTTTGGGGGCGCCACAGCTTGGTATCGAGCTTAGGATATGATCTCCGGCGAGATCGGGAATAAAACTAGAGGGGAGAGACGAGTAAATCCTTCGCTAAAGGTGTCCTACCTAAGCTTATTTGTTAGTTGGTCAAGATATAGGGATATTATGTGATATATCGATTTCCTTAATTAACCCTTATTTTATGACAAGATTTTGAGAATGTCGAATCGAGAATATTAACAAAGGAGTAAATGAGACCGTGGAGATGCCTCAGACTCACCAACGAGGAGAACGTGCAACAGTCGGCAATGTTCCTCCCGCGAACAACACCACCGAAAGCGATGATGATGAACGAGGGATGTTTAGAAGCTTTTTGCGCTTCATGCAAAATCGCACGAGGAGACTCGTGTTCAAAATACAGAGAGAAATGATAGCAATTCACGAGTGGTCACAAATGCAAGCAGCTCAAAGAGTTGGGACCACCGCACTGGGGGAAAGCCGGATCCGATTAAGGCGAGAGACGTGGGTCAAACAAATTACCAAGATATTCGATGTCTTGGGATGCACGGAGAACAGAAAGTTCCATTCGCCACCTTTATGTTCCGTGGCGAAGGCAGACATCGGTGGAAATCAGTGAAGCGTACCCATCCAAATTTTTCACTCAAAGATGTCACGGGAGACGTTTGAAAATAGCTCAATGACAAGTACTTCCCCGAAAAGTATTCGGCTATATGAAGGAAGTGGAGTTTATTAGACTAGAGCGTAATAACATGACGGTGTCCCAAAGACGAGGCGAAGTTCATGCGAGTTATCCGTGTTTGCACCTCATTTGGTGGAGAATGAGGAACGATGACGCGGATGTTTCGAGAGGTTTGAAACCCGACATACGCCAAGATCTCATTTCTCATAAATTTTCTCTATTCGGATGTTGTCAATGTGGCTCAATTGTTAGAGCGAGATAACGAAATACGCTCAACCGAGGGACCATAACCGTGATCATATCAAGATAGCAAATATCGTAATAACGATAACCAAATGGAGAAAGAAGAATACGATTAAAGGCCAGAACCACTCGGTGGTAATCGTGGCCATGAAAATAGAAGAAGCGAGTCGGAGGAGATTTTAAAAGAGGAGATTCAACAACGACCATGTGAAGACGTCACAAGAGCAACTAGTTTTATGGAAGAGAACGACCACCGGTCAGATGTTACAAATGCGGAAAGAGGGACATATCATTTCAAACCGCCCCACAACAGCTTTAAGGTATGCTATAATTGTGGAAAAGAAGGACATATCGCTTCGAGATTGTACGATATCGAAACCCGCCTCAATGGGAATGGTGACTCAAAAGGATGTCCTAAAAAGTCAAAGTCAACGGTTCTTGGAAGAGCGCTTGTCGTGACTCCATTAAAATGCGAGGAACCCGAACGGTTTAGCACGGTTAGTCAATTATAAATTCTTACAAGTATATACCTTACTAGATATCGGTTCTACCCATTCTTTTATCTCTCTTTACTACGCCAACGCTTAAACTTGACTCGAGAGAAATTAGACTTTGACCTATCTCAGGAAACTCCGTTAGAGAAACTTTCATCACATCCACCGCTTATAAATCTTGCTTGATTCAGTTGGCACTATCACATTACCTGTTAACCTTATTTTATAGAGATATTTGTTTTTGATGTGATTTTAAGGTTAACTACTCATCATGCCAAATTGATTATTTTCTTAAGGTTGTTAGTTTTCATATTCCTAAGCAACCTCGTTATTCAATTCAAGCAATCAAACCATTGTAGTCAAACATTTTCATATCAAGCCATGAAGTCATTCGCTTATTACGGATGTCAAATTTTCTTAGTCCATGTTATGGATTTGAATAAAGACACGCCGATTTGAATAATATTCCCGTTGTTATTGATTTTCCCGACGATTTTCTCAAGAATTTCTTGCTTACTCCCAAAGCTCGATATTAAATTTTGTATCGACTTTGAACCCAGACAAAACTCATTTTCTAAAATCTCATATCGAATGGCTCCTATTGAACTTCGTGAGTTAAAATTCAACTATAGAATTTGGTACCGAGCCTTTATCTTGTGACTTCCTTTGTGGAATTCACCTGCCGCACTCTCCGTAGGGGACGCCATATTCGCGCGATAGTAAAAATCGATAGGTGTCATTGTGACGTCTATCCAAGATTGGGATATGAGTCACAATTGAGAGCAACCTAAGTCGAAGAATCGAAATACGTAGCTTTCAGGCTTAGTTGGTTATTATCGGAGATTCGTTGAAGGATATTCTCGAATCGCTATTCCGTTAACTTAGTGACTCGAAAAGATACAAAATTGCATGGAGCGAGGAATGCGAAAGATTTTCCAAAAGCTCAAGAGGCGACTCATTTCAAAGACATATTCTAAACCATACCATCTTGGAAAAGCGAACGTGGTAGCCGACGCGTTAAGTAGAAGATCATATCGAACGAAAAGCGATGATGTCAAGTATACGACAGAGCCAACTTTAATAGAAAAAGTTAAGGTTGCTTTCAAGCCACCGACCTTGAGTGATGCGTGAAGAAAGTACAAGAAGGAGCTATTCCTAAGCGAGAATTGATACTTACTTCGAGTCCACTCTAGACTTTGTGTTCCTAACGACTCTGATTTGAAGTACAAGATTATGATGGAGGCACACAATACGCCATTTGCAATCCATCCTGGAAGTACTAAAATGTATTATGATCTTCAACATACATTTTGGTGGAGCAATATGAGGAGAGATCGCAGAGTTTATCTCGATGTGTTTAACTTGCCAACGTGTAAAGGCGGAGCATCTTGTACCTAAGGGTCCGTTGCAACCACTTGAGATTCCTGAATGGAAGTGGGAACACATTACTATGGATTTCATTACTAATCTTCCCAAGGTTTCTCAAGGCATAGATGCGATTTGGGTTATTGTTGATAGATTAACCAAGTCTACTCATTTTTACCGATACGAGACTTATTCCTCGAACGCCTTTCTCTCAGATGTACGTAAATGCGATTGTGAGATTGCATGGCATGCCAAAAGATCCATAGTTTTAGATCGTGACCCAAGATTCACTTCATGATTTTGGGTTAGAAAGCTATGGGCACGAATTTACGATTCATTTGGCATACCATCCTCAAACGGATGGGCAATCGAAAGGACTACTCAAACTCTCAAGATATATTAAAACTCGTGTCCTAGATTTCAAAGGAAGTTGGATAAGTACTTGCCATCAGGTGGAATTCTCATACAACAATAGTTATTAAACAAATATAGGCATGGTTCCATTCAAGCATTATATGGACAAAATGTCGCTTCTCCAATATGTTGGGATGAGGTGGGTGAAGCAACATTGTTGGGACCCGAAGTTAGTACGTATGACTAATGATTCGACAACGATACAAACCAAGACAAGATCGACAAAAGAGTTATGCGAATCTTCATCGAAAGGACGTGGAATTTAGTGTGGGGATCATGTATTGTTGCGAGTTGCTCCACGGAAGGGAGTTACAAGATTTGGGAAGAGAGGAAAGCTCAATCCACGATTTATCTGGTCCATTTCAAATTCTCGACCGAGTAGGAAATGTAGCCTATAGACTTGCGCACCTTCGAGTATGTCTCGTGTTCATAATGTGTTTCACATATCCGTATTTCAGAATATGTGAAAGACCCGAACCACGTTATCGAAAGTTAGAACCCATTTGAGATAGCCAAGACTTAACGTATGAAGAGGTACCGTCAAAGATTTTGGATAGGAAGGAGCATGTCCTACGCAGAAAGGTTATACCACAAGTTAAAGTTTTGTGGAGGAATCATGCTATAGAGGAAATGACCTGAATTGAAACGAAATGAAAGCGAGGTATCCTCACCTTTTCAAACACACTGTGTATCGTGACGCCAATTTCGAGGACGAAATTTCATAAGGAGGGAGGTTGTAAGACCCTCAAATTTTTAAATAAAAAGGAATTTTCTTTATTTATTATTTTGAAATAGTAAGGGTTGATTTGATTAATGTGGATAGTTAAGGGTTAAATACGCAAATATTTCAAAATAAGCAAGTGGTTATAAAATATTCATTGTTGTTTAATAATATTCGTTTGGTCGTGGAATATTCAGATCGCTTGTCGGAATATTCGCATTTACTCAGCCAAATGACCATGTGTGGGCCCCATAACTGAAAGCGATTGGATGAAGAAAACGACAAATATAAGTTGTTTTTAAATAACTACGTAGTTGTTGCCAATATATCGCTTGAATACCCGCGGTTAAAAACACACTAATACGCGTTGTTGAACAAGAAGACACCAGATCGTATTGCACCAATTATTGATTCTTACGTAAGAAGGCACTTACTCAATAATGGTTACAATGAATTACCGCTCAAAGATTTTATCGAGTTAATAATTGCCGTGTTGATATTTTATATTGTTGTTGTTTCAATAATTGTCATTACACAAGATCTTTCATTATCGGCTAATAATTCATATTATCCTAATAATATTATTAGATAACATTATTGGCAATGTCTAGAAAGTTCTGCTGCAAGGAGAGGTTTGGTCATCTAATCATACCACCAAGAAGAAGAAATTCTTATCGAAAGCCCTCTTTCCGAACCGCCTCATTGTCAATATTGTGATTCTCGTAATATTATTTGTGAATAATTAATTATTGATTTATATGATGAGGAAAATATTGATTTTATGTGGATATAGATGGAGAAAATTTTTAAAATGACAATTGTTGAAAATTAATATTTTATCTTTTTCCGATAAAATAATTCATTTAAATATATTATTTTAATAATATATTAATCTGTGATATTTTTACAATGAATGTGGGATATATGAGTATATGAGGAGGAAGAGTATTTTTGTGGCATTAAATGTTTAACACATGTTTTGTGTGTTGGTGGACACAATTATCGACCGAAATTTGATTATAAATTGTAAAATCGCCCGCTTGTGGATTTCGGTCAATTTTGTTTGGAATTTGGAAAAACTTTCTTCTGCAAAGTTGTAGAGAATTGAATTTCCTATAAAACTCTCATGAGATTTGAATTTTCTGATGAAAGGGCTATTTATTATGAATTATTGAAGTTCAAGTCTCAAATAATTGATTTTTGGGAGTTTAAATTATTTTTGTTAAGAAAAACGTTTTTGTATTTTTTTTGACATCATTAACATGTGTGGCTGGTGTTTTGACCAAAAGGTGGGCTAAGGAAAATTTGTATAATTATATTAATATTATATTAAATTTTCTCGCTTTTGTGTTCTAAGCATTTTCCTATAAATAGGGTGCTTAGGTTAGAATTGAAAATCACACCGTAAACTCAAGTTTTCTCTATTTCTCTCTCGATATTTTGAGCGTATTCTTGTGAGTATTTTGAGTATACTTTGAGTATTGCTAGACGGTGCAAGTTCCCTTCAAAGACTATACCCTAGATTCTAGCTAAGTACCGATCTTCGAGGTAAGGGATATTATTTTTTGTAATGATATTATTTCTTCAATATCATTATGTTTGAAATGTTGATCTCAAGTTTTTATCAATTTGGAACTTTTTCATGCTCTGGGGTTACTATTCATGGGTTATATTCATGAGTTACTATTCACGAGTTACTATTCACGAGTTACTATTCACGAAGTTACTATTCACGAGTACTATTCATGTAGCGTGAAGATATTTTTGTGGAATTTCTATCTTTTGGTGTCTGAGTTACTATTCACGATACTGGCAAGACTATTCACGATACTCTGACTATTCACGATACGGATTATTCAATCAAAAATAAAATTTCTTCTTTTCGTCTAAAATATCTATTCGGATACTAACTCGATTGTATCCATGTTTTGATCATTCTTGAATTTTACACCACTATGATTATTTTTGAGGTATTTTTTGGGCGTGGATAAAACCAAGTACTAATCCTTAATCCTTAATCCTTGTCATTTTGTTTCACCGGATTCGCTTTTTAAAAATATTTTTCATCATCCTCGCCTTTAAATGATGATATTATTGAATATCTTTGGCCAGTAGTGCAAAGATGAATGATTTCAAGAATATCTTTGGCTCAGAGTGCAAGATGAACAGTGTTGAGATGAACATGATCGATTGATTAATATCTTTGGCACAGAGTGCAAAGATGAACAGTGTTGAGATGAATACGACCGATTGATTAATATCTTTGCCCTGTAGTGCAAAGATGAACAGTGTTTTAGATGAACACGACCGATTGATTAATATCTTTGGCACCAGAAGTGCAAAGATGAATATTTGATTCCGATGTATATTGATTGATGTTACAGGATAAAATATTGATGATGGACCGTTAAATTCATAGATTATAGTAGATTTCATTCTCTACGTAACTCTTCTATGAATTATTATTTCACCGCGAATATATGATCCGAAACTTGTTGTCTATTGTATTCTATCGTATTTTTCCTGTTGAAGACTAACGATAATTTGTTGTACATTATCTTAGTCATAATATTCTTTACTCGGGCTAGTTGAGCTCACCCTTTTCCTTGTTGTTCCATTTTTCTTCTCGTGAGGCGAGAATGTAATGAGTACTAGTCGGGGTATGGAATGAAGATTCTAGAGAGAGTTGTTTAGTAGTCCTCACCATTTTTGCAAAATAATGAATCAATAATGTGATGAGGATTTATTTGAGTATAGATATTGTCTGTAAGATAATATTTGTATTCAAACTCACAGCTTTTACTTGTTGTAATAATAAAGTTGTAGTTGTTTACATACCATGTATTTGGCGACTCAAAATGGGTGTCAGGTATACCTATTTTGGGGGCGTCTACAACGATATCTGATACTATTCACGAATCTGAAGACTATTCACCTAAAAAATGAAAATTTTTCTTTTAAATCTAAAATGTCTATTCGGATACTAGCTTTGATTGTATCCATGTTTTGATCATTCTTGAATTTTACACCACTATGATTATTTTTGAGGTATTTTTGGACGTGGATAAAACCAATGCAAAGATGAATGATTTCAAGAATATCTTTGGCTGTAAAGATGAACAGTGTTTAAATGAACACGACCAATCGATGAATATCTTTAGCTTTGTAGTGCAAAGATGAATTATTGATGAATATCTTTGGCTTGTAATGCAAAGATGACCCGTTGTTGAATATCTTTACCAAGATGGTGCAAAGATGAATTATTGATGAATATCTTTTGCTCGTAATGCAAAGATGACCATTGTTGAATATCTTTAAATTGTGAGTGCAAAGATGAATTATTGATGAATATCTTTGGCTTGTAATGCAAAGATGACCCGTTGTTGAATATCTTTAGCCTGTAGTGCAAAGATGAATTATTGATGAATATCTTTGGCTTGTAATGCAAAGATGACCCGTTGTTGAATATCTTTAGCCTGTAGTGCAAAGATGAATTATTGATGAATATCTTTGGCTTGTAATGCAAAAGATGACCCGTTGTTGAATATCTTTAGCACAGTAGTGTAAAGATGAACTGTTGATGAATATCTTTGGCCTTGGTGCAAAGATGAATTTATTAGTATGATTATGAACAGGAACTGTGATTTGGTATAACCATGATCTTTGATGTTTCAGGTAAAGACAAGTGATGAAAATTATCTTTGTCTTGGATGAGGAAAGGAATTTAGAACTACAATTACGATTATGAGTTATACACGTGATTGTGGGCAGAATTGTTGATTGATGTTACTGAGGATAAAACATTGTTGGTGGATTTTTAACATGGAGAAGACAATAGACTTTATAGTCTATTTGACTCTTCTAATGGATTGCTCATTCCGCTGCAACTATGGTTGAAAAGTTTTATCATCTACCATATGTTCTAAATCTCTGATTCATTACTGATGAAGACTATTGATAATTTATTTATCTTTAGTCATAATATTCTTTATTGAGCTAGTTGTGCTCACCCTTTTGTTTCACAATTCCTTCGTGTAATAAAAGTGTAAATTTGGGTTGAAATGGGGGATAACAAGGGAATAGAATCGGTGGTCTATAGTTGTTGAGGTTCTCCTAAAGAGTATGAAAATAATTTTATTGAGGGCTTTAGTGTGTTGTATTTTATACATCATTTAATAGTTATTTTGGTGAATTAAATAGGGTGAAAGCGAACCCAACTTTGGAAGGGTGTTTTTCACTATCATACAAGATGTCTAAATGACATACAAACTCGTGTTATCATAAGACATGGTTGTGCTCATCCACTTCTTGAGTATATTTACAAGCACTACTTATATAATCTTGGTGTTTGTGTGGAGTATAATACCCAATTAGAGACAGTGGAGATAATGATATGTCAAGAGAAGACTCACCATTGGGAAGAATACGATAGTAATCTTCTTGTTTTTCTTTGGGGTCTATTGGGTCAACCAAGGATAATTCTGTGGCCATATGATATCTACCATAACCTAAAAGCATGGCCTCCCATGTATGAAGGTTTCCTTGAGCACTTCCCAAAGATTCTAATTTCTAAAACAGTTTTTGACTATACCTTTATGTAAGGTGTCATTGTGACGTACTTCTGATTGGTATATATTTGTATCCAAACTCACAGCATATGTGTTGTTGTATTTTGCACGACAATTATTGTAATAAAGTGGTAGTTGTTTTTCGTACCATATATTTGGCGACTCAGAATGGGTTGGATGGAATGGACCTATTTTGGGGTTGTCACATTTTTAACGTATCGATGTTATGTAAATATGTGGATGACCCGAACCACGTTATTAAATTAGAACTAGACGAGATAGCAGAAGATTTAACGTATGAGGAGATACGTGTTAAAATCTTGGATAAGAAGGATCGTATTCAACACTCAAAGGTTATACCTCAATAGTTAGAATCAAATGAAGTCAAGGTATCATCATCTCTTGACATACCAGTGCGTCGATACGTAAATTTCAAGGCGAAAATTTCATAAGGAGGGAGATTGTGAGACCCCAAATTTTATGAATAAAGATTTAAATTTCTCGAAATATTTTTTTAATATTATGGTGTGGATTTGATATAATGTTATAGTTGTGGGTAATATTTATAAATTTTGCAAAGTACGCAAGTTGTTGTATAATATTTGATTGGTCGTGGAATATTCTTTTTGTCGGGGAATATCCGTACGACGGTACAATCATTGGTGGACCCCACAACAGAATTATTGTCGGATTGAGAAAATGACAAAACTATTTTATGAAAATAGCGGCGGAAGTTTTACCGTTAACTATTGAAACACCCAGTGTTAAAAGTACAGTAATACGCGTGGTTGCATAGTAGCACACGATTTTGATTATTGATGCTTACGTGAGAAGTCACTCAGTTTTGTTCAATTACTGCTATAGTAATTGTTGCATAGTATCTCACGTTATTTGATTCAATTATTGTCGATATTTTATATATTAATAAATCAATAATTGAGATAACAAATGTGAGACCCCAGATTTTTACGAATAAAGATTTAAATTTCTCAAAATATTTTTTCTTATTATGGTGTGGATTTGAGATAATGTTATAGTTGTGGGTAGTATTTATAAATTTTGCAAAGTATGCAAGTTGTTATATTATATTCAATTTATCGGAGAATATTCTTTGTGTCGGGGAATATTAAATGCGACAATCTGATCATTAGTGGACCCTCATGAATGTAATTATTGTCGGATTGAGAAAGCGACAAAAAATATTTTATAAAAAATAACTAATGGAGAAGTATTCTTTTAAAAACTATTGAACTACCCTAGTAAAAGTACGATGAATACGCGGTTGCATAAGTAAGCACCACCTATTGATTATTGATGTTTACGTGAGAAGTCACTCAGTTATACTTAATTATTGCTACAGTAATTGCTGCATCATATCTCTCATATTATTGATTCAATTATTATCACAGTGTCATCTGCACAATATGTAATATTATTAAATCAATAATTGAGACGACAAAGTTATTCATATTATTAAATTGCAATATTTACAATGACTAGAAGTTCTGTCAAGGAGAGGTGTGGTCACCTAATTGCGCGCCAATAGGGAGAAATCCTTTTTGGAAAGCCCCTTCTTTCCTGGAAACAACCTGGTTGTTAAATATTGTGAGTTATAATATTAATGATGAATAAGCTCGTGTTGATTAAAGATGAAATTTGATAGTTTTATTGTGTTGGAATTATTTGTGTTAGTAGAAATCGACATCTATTCTGATAATAATTGATGTCTGGAGGTTATATTGTTCAATCGGGTATTCGGGACACTTTTCGTGTCGGAGTACTATTCATGAGTTACTATTCATCAGTTATTATTCACGAGTTACTATTCACAAGTTACTATTCACGAGTTACTATTCACTTTAGTATTGTGCATTCGGGTATTTGGGTAAAATATTATTCCATGAGGAGATGTGCTAATTTTTTAGACCGTTGGTTGAATTTAAATTAGTAAACCAATATGGATCGTTGGTTTAAAGTTTTAATATTGAATCAGTATGGATCGCTGGTTTAAAGTTTTAATAGTGAATCAATATGGACCGTTGCTTTAAGTTTTAATCTGGACCGTCCGTTTAAAAGTAAATCAATCTGGACCGTTCAGGTATTAGTTACTATTCAATCCATTCTTCTATAAATAGAAGTTCATTCCTTCATTATTTTTTACGAATTCACTGAAACTCTAGAGAGAGAAATTATAGAGAGAGAAGAAGAGTATTCTCGCTACTTCACTACTTCTATATCCAGTTTCTTTTACGGTAAGGGGTGTTATTCTTTCTTATTCATGAAGAGAACTTCTGTTATTCCATTCTTTATTATTCTTTTGGAATAACCTGTAAAAATGGCATACCCTATACATAACCTGTATAAGCGGCATACCCTATACTTGGAGAAATCATTATGTTATTGCATTCTTTATTATTCTGTTGGAATAACCTGTATACGCGGCATACCCTATACTTGGTGAAATCCTTATGTTATTCCATTCTTTATTATTCTGTTGGAATAACTCAGATGCTCTGTGCTTTACCTATACTTGGTGGAATGACCTGTATATGCGGTTTACCCAATACTTGGTGATCTTCTTCTGTTATTCCATTCTTTATTATTATGTTGGAATAACCTGTTCATGCGAAGTACCGCATACTTGGTGAAATTCTTTTATTATTCCGTTCTTTATTATTCTGTCGGAATATCCTGTCGATGTGAATTTCACCTGACCTAGTTCCATATTTATTATTCCGCATTTATTATTCTGTTGGGAGTAACCTGTCTATACGGTCTCTATCGCATGCATGGTGAATCCTTCTGTTATTCTATTCTTTATTATTCTGTTGGAATAACCTGTCTATGTGGATTGCCACATGCATGGTGAATGATCCTCTGTATTCATTCCTTATTGAATTGTGGAAATGATCTGTATACGTGGATTACCGCATGGCGGGTGAAAATCCATTTGCAGTTTTATATATTCTTTATTATACTCAATTGGTTAAAGTTTTGACTTCGATACTCCATAAAATTAGTGGAATATCCTTGATATTTGCGCTTCATCCAGTATCTTTTCATAGAAATATTCTTCTGAGAATTCTTGACTTTTACTTTACAAAGAAGTATCATGTTGACAATTTGGATATTATTAGTTCCTGGATAAATTAATTCTTGAACTTGTTTTATTGAATTCCTATAACATTGTCATCATCCTCATGTTTATATTATGTTGAAAGTCATCTTTGGTTTACATGCATAGATGGACTTAGTATGATTATGACCAGGGATCATTTGGTATAATCATGAACTGTGATGTTATAAGTGATGTGGTAAAAGTCCTCGTGACTGTGTAATGCATTGATGGATGCTTTTGTTATGATTATGACCGTGGATTATTCTATAGATCATATAACCGTGGATGATTTAATGAATATCCTTGGCTCATAAGTATGCGGGGATGATTAGAAGATGTGGTTTATTTATTAAAATTGAGTCTCGGCGATAAAAGTTGATGAAAACATTTTTAAATCATAGAAGATAGTAGGTTTTATTCTCTACTTGACTCTTCTAATGGATTGCTTATTTCATTGCAGCTTAAACTTGATTTCTATTGTATTTTATCGGTTTAACATTGTTGAAAACTATTGATAATTTATTCGCATTATCTTAGTCATAATATTTCTTCTTTGGGCTAGTTGAGCTCACCCTTTCTTTCACCGTTCTCTTCAGAAATGAGAATATAGGCGGGACGAGTCGGGGAAAGGAGTGATGATCCGTAAGATAGCATTAGTAGTCCTCACTATTCATTAAATAGTGTGACAATAAATGTAATGAGGACTCCTTTGAGTATGGATATTGTCTAGATGACAATATTCCTATTAGAACTCCCAGTTCATGTATTATCGTATGTTACACGACAGTTGTATAATTAAGTTTGTATTTGTATTTTGTACCATGTATTAAAACTCACTGCACATGTTGTATATTTAAGATTGTATTTGTATTCTGTACCATGTATTTGGCGACTCAGAATAGGTGATGTATACCTATTTTGGGGGCGTCACTTCAGCAGCTAGATAATGATGCCATCAAAGCACTGAAAGAGAAAAAAAGGAAAAGGACTGAAGATGAGGAACTTACTCGTAGACATATCCTCAATACGATGCTGGATCGTCTCTACAATTTCTACAACAATATTCAGTCACCATGGGAGTTATGGGAGGCTTTGCAATTCAAATACAAGGCTGAGGAAGAAGGTACAAATAAATATTTAGTATCTAAATATTTTGATTATAAGATGGTTGATAATAAACCTATCTTGGACCAAGTGCATAAGCTCCAGGTTATTGTTAATAAGTTAAGGGTTCTTAAAATTGTCTTGCCTGAAACTTTTCAAGTTGGAGCAATAATTGCAAAATTACCTCCATCTTGGAAAGATTTTGCCAAAAAGTTGATGCATAAATCTGAGGATTTTTCCTTGGATCAAATTCAGAAGCATCTTCGTATTAAGGAGGAGGCCCGAAAACGAGATGCTAAGAATTATTCAAGGATAGTCTAGAGTAAACTATTTGGATGCAAGATCATTTAAAGGGAAAGGACCTGGAGTTAAAAAAGATAATCATAATTTCAAGCATCCTGTACAGAAAAATAAAAAATCTGATCCTAATAAGAGAAAGGGTAAGTGTTATGTTTGTGGAGAAACTGGACACTATGCCAGAAAATGTAAACAACGCAAAAGCGGCTATGCTAACATGGTTGAGGGGAACCTTGTTGCCATGGTATCTGATCTTAGTCTTGATGTTACTATGATTTCTAAAGTTAACATGGTAAGTGAGCCGAATGGTTGGTGGTTGGAATCCGGAGCTACTGTCTATATTTGTAATAATCGAGAATTATTTAAAACATTTGAAGAGAATATTGGACAGGAAGTTCACATGGGAAATAGTTCAGTGGCTAAAGTTGATGGAAAAGGAACTGTGGAAGTTAATTTCACTTCTGGGAAGAAGCTAACCTTGCTGAATGTGTTGTTTGTGTCAGAAATTAGAAAGAATTTAATTTCTGTTGATCTTTTAGATAGGAAAGGTTTTAAAATTTCTGTTGAGTCCGACAAAGTCATTTTTTCAAAGAATGGTGTTTTTTTTGGAAAGGGTTATGCTTGTAATGGGATGTACAAATTATCTATCAATAAGAACAGTTCTGTTTCTGCTTATATCACTTGTGCAATTTCTTTATGGCATAGTCGTTTAGGACATATAAATTCAAAGAATTTGAAAAATATGCATGCAATGAAATTGATTGATATTGGAAATACTGAACTTGAGAAATGTGAAATTTGTATTAAATCAAAAATTATGAGAAAACCATTTTCAAATGTACATAGAGAATCACAATTATTAGATTTAATACATACTGATATTTGTGAGTTAAATAGAATATTGACAAGGGGTGGAAAACGATATTTCATTACTTTTATAGATGATGTTAGCAGATATTGTTATGTGTATTTGTTGAGAATAAAAGATGAGGCATTTAACTCATTCAAAAAATACAAATTAAAAGTAGAAAATCAACTTGAGAAGAAGATCAAAATTTTACGTTCTGATAGAGGCATGAAATATTGTTTGAATGCTTTTGATGCATTTTGTGAAGAAAATGGCATTATACATCAAACAAGTGCAGCATATACACCTTAACAAAATGGTTTAGCAGAAAGAAAAAATTGTGTGTTTCATGATATGATTAATTATATGTTAAATTATGCTTGTTTGTCAAATAATTTATGGGGTGAAGCACTTCTTACTGCATGTCATATTTTAAATAGGATTCCTAGTACTGTAATTAAAACTAGTCCTTATGAAATATGGAAAGGCAGAAAACTAACATAAATTATTTTAAAGTGTGGGGGTGTATAGCTTATTTTTGAGTTCCTGATTCTAAAAGGACAAAGTTAGGAGCTAGAGCTATTAGAAGTATATTTGTTGGATATGCTGAAAATAGTAAAGCATACAGGCTTCTTGATTTAGAGTCTAATGTAATAACTGAGTCAAGGGATGTGGAATTTTTTGAAAATAAATTCTCAAAAGATGTTGAGAATGTGGATATGTCAAAATTTGATGAGCCTAGAGGTCATATAAGGTCTAATGTTGAGGTTGAAGAACCTAGTGTTCCGATTCAACCAAGTGGACCTAGAAGGAGTACTAGAGCTAGAAAAGATAAATATTTAGATGATGATTTCATTTCATCACAGTCTCTATTATTTTTGGTGGAAGGGGACCAAAATAATGAGGTGGTAAATGAAATACCCTATGTATATAATCTTGAGACTGATCCTAAATCATTTAAAGAAGCTATGGCTTCTAGGGATGCTGCCTTTTGAAAGGAAGCTGTAAATGATGAAATGGATTCAATCTTGGTTAATAATACTTGGGTATTGACAGATTTACCTAGAGGTTCTAAACCTATAGGTTGCAAATGGGTTTTTAGAACAAAGTATAACACTAACGGTGTAAGACCCCAAATTATTAATAAATGAAATTTATTTTCCTCTATTTATTATTTTGAAATAGTAAGGGTTGATTTGATTAATGTGGATAGTTATGGGTAAAATACGCAAATATTTCAATAAGCAGTGTGGTTATAAAATATTCATTATTTTCGGGAATATTCGTTTGGTCGTGGGAATATTTATACCGTCGGGAATATTCGCATGCACTGCTGCAGTAGCGATCTTTGTGAGCCCCATAACTGGAAAGCGATTGAATGAAGAAAATGACAAATATAAGTTGTTTATAAATAACTTGCGTAGTTATTATTAATTATCATTGTTGGAATACCCTCCGGTTAAAACACACTAATACGCGTTGTTGAACAAGAAGACACGCTTATTGCACCAATTATTGATTCTTATATAAGAAGGCACTACTCAATAATTGTTACAAAGAATTACTATTCAATATTTTATTTTATTGATTCAATAATTCTTTGCATTGATATTTTATATTCTTGTTGTTTCAATAAATTGTCATTACACGTATTTTCCATTATCTGAGCAATAATTCATATTATCTGAATAATATTATTGGATAACATCATTGGCAATGTCTAGAAAGTTCTGCATCTAAGGAGAGGTTTGGTCACCTAATCAAGCTACCAAGAAGAGAAAGATCCTTATTGAAAGCCCCTCTTCCTCGAACTACCGGTTGCAAGATCTTGATTCTTAATATTATTATTTATGAATAATTAATTATTGATTTATATGATGAGGAAAATATTGATTTTATGTGGATATAGATGGAGAAAATTTTTAATGTGACAATTGTTGAAAATTAATATTTTATCTTTTTCCGATAAAATAATTTATTTAAATATATTATTTTAATAATATATTAACGGTGATATTTTATAATGAATGTGGGATATATGAG
Organism: Panax quinquefolius; assembly: GCA_020205615.1. Lineage (NCBI taxonomy): Eukaryota > Viridiplantae > Streptophyta > Magnoliopsida > Apiales > Araliaceae > Panax > Panax quinquefolius. The sequence continues at coordinate 17,801,505 of CM035157.1, forward strand.
TATATGAGGAGGAAGAGTATTTTTGTGGCATTAAATGTTTAACACATATTTTGTGTGTTGGTGGACACAATTATCGATCAAATTTGATTATAAATGTAAAATCGCCTGGTTTGTGGATTTGGTCAATTTTTGTTTGGAATTTGGAAAACTTTCTTCTGTAAAGTTGTAGAGAATTGAATTTCCTATAAAAAAAAAAAGCGCGAGATTCAATTATTTGATAAAAGGCTATTTATTATGAATTATTGAAGTTCAAGTTAAAATAATTGATTTTTGGAAGTTTAAAATATTTTAATTACAAAAACGTTTTTTACATTGTTGGGACTCATTTAACATGTGTTAGGATTGTTGATTTCAGATGCTAAGTGTAATGTAGAGAATTTGTAATATATAATATTATTATATTAAATTTTCTACTTTGGTGTTCTAAGCGATTTTCCTATAAATAAGGTGCTTGGGTTAGAATTGAAAATCACACCGTAAACTGAAGTTTTCTCTCTATATATCGTTTCGTATTCTTGTGAGTATTTTGAGTATACTTTGAGTATTGCTATACGGTGCAAGTTCAAGTCATAGCCTATATCCAGGTGTTTCAACTAGAAGTCATGCTTTTCGAGGTAAGGATGTTATTTTATTCGAAAATGATATTATTTCTTCAATATCATTATCTTAGAATATTGGTTGGAAATTTTATCAAATTTGGAACTTTTTCATGTCGGGGTTACTATTCATGAGTTACTATTCACGAGTTACTATTCACGAGTACTATTCACGGCGTGAAGATGTTTTTTTTTGAAATTTCTATCTTTTGGTGTCTGAGTTACTTATTCACGATACCTGGCACTATTCACGAATACTCTGACTATTCACCGAAAAATAAAATTTCTTCTTTTTGTCCAAAATATCTATTATGGATACTAGCTTTGATTGTATCCATGTTTTGATCATTCTTGAATTTTACTCCACTCTGATTACTTATGAAGTATTTTTGAACTTGGATTGTTTAAAATACAAATCCTTAATATTTGTTCTTTTGTTTCACTGGATTCGTTTCCTTTAAAATATTTTTCATCATCCTCAGTCCTAAATGATGATATTACTGAATATCTTTGGCCTGTAGTGCAAAGATGAATGATTTCTTGATGAATATCTTTGGCCCGTAGTGCAAAGATGAACAGGTGTTTAGATGAACATGACCTACTGATTAATATCTTTGGCCCGTAGTACAAAGATGAACAGGTGTTTAGATGAACATGACCAACTGATGAATATCTTTGGCCTGTAGTGCAAAGATGAATATTTGATTTCAGATATATATTGATTGATGTTACAGGGATAAAATATCGACGATGAACTTTTAAATTCATATATAGAAGATAGTAGTTTGCATTCTCTACTTAACTCTTCTAATGAATTGTTGTTTCCGCTGCAGTTGTTGATTTAAAACTGGTTGTCTATTGTATTCTATTAGATTTTTCCCTGTTGGAGACTAACGATAATTTGTTGTATATTATCTTAGTCATAATATTCTTTACTGGGCTAGTTGAGCTCACCCTTTTCCTTTTTGTTCCATTTTTCTTCTCAGGAGGCGAGAATGTAGTGAGTACGAGTCGGGGTATGGAATGAAGGTTCTAGAGAGAGTTGTTTAGTAGTCCTCACCATTTTTGTAAAATAATGTATCAATAATTATGATGGGGATTTATTTGCGTGTGGATATTGTCTAGATAGCAATATCTGTATTTAAACTCACAGTTTATATGTTGTAATAATAAAGTTGTAGTTATTTCTATTTGGCGACTCAGAATGGGTTGGATGGAATGGACCTATTTTGGGGGCGTCACAAACGGTACTATTTCTGCTTTTAAAGCAAGATTAGTAGCAAAAGGTTTTAGACAAGTAGAGGGTATTGACTATTTTGATACCTATGCATCGGTAGCACAAGTTACTTCCATTCGAATTCTTTTTGCCTTAGCTTCATTGTATGGTCTTTACGTTCATCAAATGGATATAAAGGCTGCATTTTTGAATGGCAATTTGAATGAGGAAGTATATATGGAACAACCCAAAGGGTTTGTTGCTCCCGGTAATGAGGCTAAAGTATGCAAATTAGTTAAGTCCCTTTATGATCTAAAACAGGCACCAAAATAGTGGCACGAGAGATTTGATGTTGCTATTATAAACTTTGGGTTTAAATATAATAGTGCATATACTCCAAAACCACTTCTGATTATATGGTGATAGTATGTTTGTACGTAGATGATATGTTGATCATCAGTACGAATATGGTTGGAGTAAATGAGACTAAAAAGTATTTATCCTCTGTCTTTAAGATGAAAGACTTAGGTGAAGTAGATACTATTTTAGACATCAAAGTTAAAAAACATAGTGGGGGTTATGTATTGAATCAATCTCACTATATTGAAAAAATATTAACTAAGTTTAGTCATCTCGAGTTCAAGGAGGTGAATACTCCTTTTGAGAATGGAGTTAAACTCAAATAAAATGAGGGTAGAGCTATTGCACAGCTGGAATACGCAAGTGCTATTGGTAGCCTTATATATGCTATACATTGTACTCGGCCAGATATTTCTTTTGCAGTTTCTAAACTTAGTAGATATACGAGCAGTCCTAATATTGATCATTGGAAAGCTATTGGAAGGGTACTTGGATATCTAAAAAGAACCAGTGGCATAGGATTGTTTTACTATAAATTCCCTAGTGTTTTGGAGGGATACTCTGATGCAAGATGGATTAATAGTGTGGGATATAATAAATCTACAAGTGGGTGGATTTTCACTCTTGCCAGTGGTTCTGTTTCTTGGGCAAGCAAGAAATAGACTTGTATTTCTCACTCTACTATGGAGTCAGAGTTTATAGCTTTGGCTCAAGCAGGAAAAGAGGCTGATTGGATTAGAAATATGTTGTTAGACATAGATCTATGGCCAAATCCAATGCCTCCAATTTCACTATATTGTGATAGTGAAGCTACGCTAACAAGAGCGTATAGTGATACCTATAATGGTAAGTCTAGACATATTGGACTAAGACATGAATTTGTGAGACAATTGATACATGATGGTATCATAACTATTGTTTATGTGAAGTCAAGTAAAAACTTGACTGATCCACTTACTAAGCCTCTGACGAGAGATTTAATAAGTTTGACTACACGAGATATGGGACTTAAATCATTCTGAGCCAAGGGTGATGAGAACCCAACCTATTACTAGGTTACCCCTAGTTTATAGGTTCAACGGGAAAAACAAGTCACAGTTGTTGGTTGTGTTACTATCAATTTGGTCTCATATGTAGTATATGATAGTAACGTCTGTTGCACAATCGAGGATGAGTTATGCTCTTAAAAAAGTGTTGTACTTATAGCAACAGGAGTGCTAGAGAAACATTTTTCCTATATGAACTAGAAATGAAGCCACTTCTTATAGAGAGTTATGGTTTACTCTCTTAGATGTTCAAGAAACAGGATATTGCGCATGGCTTTAATAGCGCAGAGTGATTATTATGCTCACCGTAAAGGGAGGTTTTGTGTGTGTATGATAACTCTGGTCATATCATTTGAAATAGAGGTTCAATCTACGAACACCATCTATTTTGATATGACTTTGAGTTGTTTATACTAAAAGAAGGTTCAATGTTCGTCACGCCTTCTATTATGCATACAAACCTTAGAGTTGATAGATAAGGAATTGTTTGAAGAAAAGTAGTTTTTCAAACAAGTGGGGGATTGTTAATGCACCTTTTCTTACATGAGTTTTGATCAATTTGGGGATTAATTTAGACCCATTGATTGATTGAATTTATATTAAATTAAAAGTGCAATTGATAGTCCTATTACAAGGAGATTAATAGAGAGTAATATATGATTCAAATAGGAATTATATATTGTATTTTAATTGTATCCAAAATGGAGAATATGACGTTGTTATTTAAAAAAACTATTTTCTTTAAGTCCCATATTGAGTAGGAATAAAACTATTAAATACTTTATAAGTATATGTGAAATAGTTTAATTCACTAGTGGTACTAAAGGAAAGGCTTGGAGTTGGTCACAATGACGTGGTGCAAAGTACCACCCACCCGCGCCCGCGCCCCGGGACCCGGAGACCGTGGTGCGGGTTCGGGTCGAAAAGTTGCATTGACCTTTAATTATTCTGGTTAAAAAATAAATTTATTTGTGATTAATACATTAATTACTTTGTAAACTGATGTTTAATTAACAATTCAGTTTTAAAAACTGAACAGTCTACTATCTTCTTCCTGAAAATCAAACCTTTACAGACTGTATCCTAGCAATTCAGGAGGTGTATCCTTTTAGTGAACATCCTTTTAAAAACCTTTTAGTGAGTTGCTATCACTGAAAATTAGAAAAGACTTGACATATATCCTGGAGGTATATTGTTAGGAGCCTTTAACAAACTTTAGTGGTAAGGGACAATAAACACCTTAAGGACTTGGACTACCCATGTCAATCCTTGTTCTAAGTTGTTTGTATTCATTTTATTATTTTTTACCATGCCAACCAAGTGGCATACAATACGTTTAGGTGGGTGACAAATTGCTTGAAAGATAAAATTTATAACACACGTTAGCTTTTTCCAATATAGTTTCATGTTAAAAAAATCTTAGTATATCCCATATAGCTTATTCCCACATCAACTTATTTCTATACAAAATTTAAATAAACAGGACAAATAAAATATGATCCAATAAAAGTAAATGATATAATTTACATTTTATTTGGAAACCAGTATATCAAAACAAACAAAAGTAATTTTAAAAAATGGCCAAAAATAACATGATCATTATAACATAAGCAGTTCAAAAACATGAATCAGGCCTACAACATGAATTACATAGAAGATAACAAGTAATAGTGTAAATATATTTCTCATTCATATTGTAAATATAAGAATCTCAAATATAATACTTTAACAAAAAGAAACGGGCTATATACCTTGGTGCTCTTTAACTCTATAGGAATGAAGTACCATTATGTTAGGTCCCTGAACAGTTTCTTTTAAATAAGAACATAATTCTTCAGCAAAATTACCCCACAATGTACAAACTAACTGATCCTTTCTGAAAATAAATATTAAACAGGCAGAATAAAATAATAGCAAAATAGTATATGCAATTGAAAAATGTTTACTGCAAATATAACATGCTCACTCTTCATCTTCCAAAACAACATCAACTCTCTTGGTGATTTATTCATCCTTTGTACTCTGAATAAGATCATCAGTTTCTACAATCTCCCCAATAATATCTAAAACAATAAAAGGACCAGACACTTGTAAATAAAAAATTGAGTTAAAAATAAAATCAAGGCCGAATAATATCATGATCATACCAATAAGATACGACTCATCCATATTTGAGTTTAAATCAACAAAAGAAACAAATAAGAAACCTTCCTTAGGGATATTCAACTCTATTGGAGGAGATACATCAGTTGTTGTCATAAAATTTAACTTAAACTTATGGAGGGTGGATTTAAATTTGGCACTGTTGTAACCAACAATAAAATTTGTCACACAGTATCCAACACACTCTACCAGAACTTCTTTAAACCTTCTTAGTAAAGAACTCTTGACTGAAGCATGGATTTTATCACATTGTTATGAAGAGAGGAACAAAAATAATTAACTAAATATAATTATTTTAACAAATAAAGGGAACTAAATTTTGAGTTAAACTTGGTATATGAAAGATTATAAAGAATGATACCTTTTCATCGTGTAATATCATCTCAATTGTACTGATATGTTCATGATTCATAAAATTTGGGATGGTCCACAGGCGAATCATTCAAATTTTCAACCTCCAATCATGTTTGTCTGGAGTTATAGAAGAAATGAAGTCCACTCTTCGAGCCATTGACAGTAAAATATACTGTAATTTTTTTAAAAAATGGCAATAGAAGAAGAAGAAGAAAATGTAAGACTCCAACTTCCATGACTAAAGATTAATTTTTATCGAAATATATTTTTTAATATTATGGTGTGAATTTGATATAATGTTATAGTTGTGGGTAATATTTATAAATTTTGCAAAGTAAGCAAGTTGTTATAAAATATTTGGTTGGTCGGGGAATATTCGTTTTAATAGGGAATATTCGTACGACGACACAATCATTGGTGGAACCCACAACGGAATTATTATCGAAGTTAGAAAACGATAGAAATATCTTTTTATGAAATTAACGGCAAAATTTTTACCGTTAACTGTTGAAATACCCGGTGATAAAAATACAATAATACATGTGGTTGCATAATAGCACACGGTATTTGATGCTTACGTGAGAAGTCACTCAGTTATACTCAATTATTGCTACAGTAATTGTTGCATAGTATCTCACATTATTGAGTCTATTATTGTCACAGTATCATCTACACAATATTTTATATTATTAAATCAATAATTGAGATGATAAGTTATTTATATTATTATTTATATTATTGACAATGTCTATAAAGTTCTGTCGAAAAAAGGGGTTTGGTCACCTAATTGCGCGACTATAGGGAGAAATTCTTATCGAAAAGCCTCATCTTTCTTGGGAATGATCTGGTTGTTAATATTGCAAGTTATATTATTAATGAATAAATGTTATTAAAAATATTGAAAGGATTTTTTATGATGTATTTGTTATAAGTTTGGCATATTATTTGGACCCCCCACTTACCTATTTTTCAAAATTATCGGTAGAAATTATCTCAGTTATATATATATATATGACATTATTTTGGTGGGGGGGGGGTGTTTACCTTGGTCGGGAAGGAGTAATAAATTTATTATATATATATATTATAATAAGTTTTGTTTTTTATGAAAAATAGAATATATTATATTTTATTATGCATAGTGTCTTCATAGTGTTTACATAGTGAATTCAGAAAAAAAATTCAGCCGATTGAACTGCGCCCGTGAAACATCTACTGTTAGTCCGTGACTTCTAAATTCAAATAGTATCCTTTCCATTCTCCTATAAATAGGATGCTTAGTTTAAAATTAAAATTCACACCAGAATCAGAAAATTCTTCTTCTATAATCTTGAGCGTATTTCTTTAGAGTTTAAGAAAGTTTTGAGCGTAGAAAACAATATATGTTTTCTTCAAGAATATCATCGCCTTACCAGTTAAAAATACTCTTCTTTTAAGGTAAGAGATATTATTTTTGTTCAATATTCGTATGAAATAATATTTTCTTCCATACTCTGTAGTATGTAAGTAATATTATTTCATTTCAGATTCTGAATTCTACACTCATTTTGTTAAATTATTGTTTTTATACTCCGTGAAATTAGTAGAATATCCTTGAAATTTGCGCATCATCTAGTATATTTTCATGAAAATATATATTATTCTGAGCATTCTTGATAATTTTTAATCTTTTCATGTCGGAGTACTATTCACGGGGTACTATTCCCGAAGTACTATTCACTTAGGTACTATTCACCCGAGGTACTATTCATGACAAAAATTAATTTCTTTTCAGTCCAAATCATTTTTGATACAATATTATTCTTGAATTTTACTCCCAAAGCAGTATCATGTTCACAATTTGGACATTATTGAATTCTGGATAAATTAAATTATAAAAATCTTTAAAATTTATCCTTACTCTCATTTAATTAAATTCTTATATCATTGTCATCATCCTCATGCTTATATTATGATGAAAGTCATCTTTGGCCTGTAGTGCATAGATGGACTGTTGATTGGTATGATTATGACTAAAGATTATTTGGTGTAATTATGACCATAATATTATAAATGATGTGATAAAAATCTTCATTGACCCGTAGTGCATTGATGGACAATTGTTGGCATGATCATGACCATTGGTGATAACACGAATATCATTGGCCCGTAGTGCATGGATAATTCGTGGACGTGATACTAATGAATATCTTTGGCCCGTAGTGCATGGATAATTCAGTGATGTGGAATATTTATTGAGCTGAGTCTCAGCGATAAAATTGATGATAACCTTTTTAAATCATAGAAGATAGTAGATATCATGCTTTACTTGACTCTTCTAATGGATTGCTTGTTCCGCTGCAGTTAAACTTGATATTTTTTGTATTTTATTAGTTTAACACTGTTGAAGGCTAACGATAATTTATTGTGCATTATCTTAGTCATAATATTTCTTACTATGCTAGTTGAGCTCACCCTTTTGCTTTTATTGTTCTCTTCAGAAAATGAGAACGTGGCATGGACTAGTCGGGAATGGAGTAATTATCAAGAGATGGTGGTCAGAGTAGTCCTCACTATTTTATAAAATAGTGTGATAATAATTGTAATGAGGACTCAATTTGAGTTTGGATATTGTCTAGAAGACAATATTCGTGTTAAAACTCTCAGCTATGTTTTGTCGTATTTTACACGATAGCTGTATAATTAAATTTGTTTTTTGAATTCTATACCATATATTTGACTACTCAAAATGGGTGATGTATACCTATTTGTGGGGCGTCACAGTAAATATAAGATGGTAGTCAAACTGGATCTAATCATCATATAGATCGTAAATAAATACCGAGGGATTTTCGAAAACTCCTCCTCATTAAAGATAAAAAAGGAATAGAATATATCCTTTTTACCTACAAGTTGATTCAAAATACACAAAATTATCTAACAAATTTTCCCTTTGAATTGAATCTATCGGAAAAAGAGAATATGTTTGTAAATATTATTGATGGTGATAAATAGCATTAAAGAAGGGGAGTGAGATAATGAAGAGTTTTTTTTTTTTAAATCGTGTAAAAGTATAATCTGATTTTTTGGGGGGAAATTGTTTTGTTTTAGAGGAAATGATTATTGATTATTGATGGTGATAAATAGAATTAAAGAAGGGGAGTGAGATAATAGAGTTTTTTTTTTGTTTTTGTTTAAAACGTGTAAAAGTATAATTTGATTTTTGGGGGGTAAAATGTTTTGTTTTGGTGGGAATTATTTTGTGTTTTGGAAGGAAAAAGTAAACAATTAAAATTAAGTTTATTCTACTTTTATATATAGTATGATATTATGATTAGTTCAAAAAAAATTTAATTTTAATAAAATAATTAATTAAAAGCCGTCTACTTAAAAAAATTTGAATCCGCCCTTAAGTAACGGTGTTGCTATAAACACCGAACATACCCCGAAAAGACATGAATTTTGCACGACATATTTTATAATCAAAAACTATCCAACTGGTTTACAGGTACTTAATTTGCAGTGCGAAACGATACACGAATTCTATGAAACAAGAATGTTTAAATTAATACTAGTACTTATTTACATGTAACAATATAAATAATAAGATTCCCTTAAAATGTCATTCACACAGTAACAGATTGCACAGTTTTTGAGACATGCATGTACCGAAATAAGAATGTTTTAGATGTTTCATATCTAATTAATAAAATATAATTTATTTTGAATTTTTCGCTCACTCTAATAAATGAACAGAACTGATAACAGTTCAAAGTTTGAGATAAATCTCACCATCCATCATATCCTCTTTAAAAAAAATGCTCTCTCACTCTCAGATTGTTCTTCTTACTCCGAACTCGTCCTCTGCCTCTTCCATTCTCTAATACCGATATCTACTCCTCCTTTTTCAAATGCGTAGTCTTGAAGCGGGATAAGACGGCTAGTATCTAATAAAATATAACTGATAACGTGTACGAACTGCAAATGCAAACGTGCATGTTATGACCATCATAATGTTTGTACACAATATAATAAACATTAATTAATCACCGGTAGATCAATTTTATTCCCTTAATTCAACACTTATTTCTTTATATATATCGGTAATTTTATTGAGCCTCTTAACATGATAATGTAATTCGAATCCCACCAATTGACGCAGTCTTTTAAAGTCGTCCTCGAATATTTTAGGATCTATAATTGTGAACGGCAGAAATACTAAATGAGGTCACAGACTGTCTTGCGTAAGCAGGTTATCAAACTCGTATTAGTCTGAGCTGGCATACGGTTCAGATACTCCATATTATTAAAAATATATATATAATTCGAAAAGAATTTAATATATCCACAAATATGCCAATTAGGTAATAATTTATTAACCGTTTAGATTGTTTCCTCCCATATATGGTTAAGGAATGAGATTTTTCAAGTGAGTGACAACTAAGCATTTTCTACTTTACTTCAATAATAAGGAATCAACAAATGCTATGCTTAGTAGTATAAAAAACGAAACAATTAGTTGTCATGTTTAATCAAAATTCCAACCAACCCATTAAGTAGTAATGAATGAATAAATAAATAACAATAATGTTAAGAAACCCAAAATCAAAACACCAAGAAAGATGAAAGAACCAAATGATGTAGGATTAAAAAAAAAAACTCAGTAATTAACAATGACTTCCTTTTTAGGACAATAAAAACTTTATAAAGTCGATGATTGGGATAAATTTGAGCCGAGCCGATCCGAAGAAGGGCCGGAGCCGGCGAGAAGCCCGGTGAGAGCAGTCATGGCTCGGACTTGCATTTCCAAAGCCGCAATATAATCCGTAGTTTCTTCTAGAAGATTCGGAAACGATAGCTTCCGGCAACCGGGAACTAGCCGGCTAAGAACACGCACTTTCCGGTTCAACGCGGACAATTTCTTCTTCGCCGCCAGTTTCTTCGACCGGACATCGCCGGTCACCTTCGCTTTCTTACTCTTCTTATGCTTGATCATATTCAATTGAAGCTTGAGCCTGTTAGATAGAATAGCTCTGCTCCACCGCGTCCTTCCCTTAGCCTCGACGGCGAGTACTCGGTCGGCAGTTTCACGGACGACGCGGCCGCCAGCAGTTGACGTCGCCGATTGAGAAGAATTCCGGTTACAGAGAGCTTCGACGAGTTTCGTTGAGTAGATCTGGTGTTCTGCGCTGGATTTCCATCTACTACGATCGATTTTGAGCTGCTGGTGATTTTCAATTTTATCGTTCGTTTCGATTTTTCTTCTCTTTTTGCGCTTAGATTCGCGTGAGCTGTTGGAATTTGACGCTGCTTTGGGATTCGAGATAAATAATGATACCATCGATTTTGAGATCGATGAAATTCTTTAGCAAAATGTTCAGTTTCTCAACCTAAATTCCTCTCGTGTAAAAACAGAAGAAAATTGGAGAACAAGCTTAAAAATCAGAAAAACCTGCAGACGAAAACAAGAGGTTGATTAAATTAACAAAATTAATCTCATATTGATTCAATTTACACTATCTGAAAATCAATATTTCACCCATAAAAAAAATCAAACAATACTAGAAATGGAGATAATTGAATAATGAGTTCAATAATTTGTGGTATGAATATAGAATTGTCGTTACCTTCTAAATGATGCAGGCGGCTCTGAACATAAATTTCAGGAAAGAACGATGAGGGAGAAGAAATAACGGTGAAGGAACGAAGAAAGAATAGAGAGTGTGACAGGGTGGGAAAGATACCCCAAAGGAGGGAATGAAATGAGTTAATTTATTCATTTGTTTGTACTCCCTGTTCCAAATCACAGATATATTTTTATTTAAATATTAATAATAAAAAATTATTTTCTCCAAATATTTTTTTTTGTCTTAGGTCTGCTGAGGTTAAAAGTGTAAATGAATTGAGTCTACTATTCAATTGTTCAAATTCAAAAATTCTATGTAGACATATAAATTGGACATGAAAATTGGATATGAATATATTTAAATTTCATTTATTTGTATTTTGACCCTCAATGTTGGGTAAAAATATAAATAGGTGAAATTTAAATACATTTATGTCCATTTTTCATATTTAATTTTTATGTCCACTTAGAAGAGGTCGTTCAAATTTAGTTCACAAAATTTATCGAGTATAAAATAAAATATGATTGAGGCTCGTTTAACTACCGAGTCGTCGAGCACGATTTCGAATCGAGCCCAAGCAGTTTGAACTTTTTTAACAAATATGATTCGAATATCGATATAAAATTATAATTTGGGTAGATTCGAGTAATTTTTATAATTTTAAAATTTACTAATATTTGATTCATTTATATTTCAAATCGAGTTCGAATCCAACTTTTAATCGAGCGAGTACGAATCGATTCCAATCTATTTTCTCAACAAGTTGAAGATCAACAATATTTAAGAAATGCTGAAAAAAGTACAAATAAATGTAAATGCCATTTATTACATATATAATTACAGCTTTTAAAAGTCATTAGGCAGGCTTGCCTAGTAATTTACAAAAGATATATTGAAGAATTATCATATTCATTGAATTAATTAAGTACGTAAATTGTGATTTGGTGCCAACTAATTATTACTATGAGACTTTATTGTGTTTGGTGTGACAAATGATTAAACCATACGTAATCTAGAAACTAAACATATCTTTTCATTTGTAGTAAAATAATCTCACTAGAAATGCCTAAAATTATCCAAATTTAATTAGGTTGTACTTGAATCATCTACCCTATTGTGTTTGTAAGTTTTTTTTTTTTTTTAGGAAAACGGAAAAATAATTAAAAAAAATTTAAATCTCATGTTTATGAGTTTTTTTAGGGAGGAATGGAAGAGGTTTAGAAGTAAAGTTAATTTTATTTTTGATTCAAAACTTTCTTTTCAAAAGTGCGAGGATTTATAGGGATGGGAAAAGATGAGAAAATTAGATGTTTTATGTTAACTGAAGTAACATTTTAAAATAAATCATGTCATTTATTATTAGATTAATATGTAAGGGTAATATAGTAATAGTGTAATATAAAAATAAAAATATTTTTCCTTCATGTCCCTCCTTATAAACTCACAAATAAGAAAAAATATAATTAAAATCGCATTCATTCCCTCCTTTTCTAAAACTCACAAATGTAAGACCCCAACTTATTATAAATAAAATTAAATTTTCTCTATTCATTATTCTAAATTAATAAGGTGTTAATTTGATATAATGTTTTGGTTATAGGTGAAATGTGCAAATTTTACAAAATAAGTGGTTGTAAAATATTCATTTTTGTTTTGAGAATATTCATTTGGTCGCGGGAATATTCTTTTTTTATCGAGAATATCCGTGCGACTACTGCCAGATTATTTGTGGGCCCCATAACTTGGAATAAGCGCTTGATGAAGAAAACGACAAGTTTGAGTTTTATAAATAACAACAGAATAGTTATTCATATTAACATTGTTGGAATACCCGTGGTTAAAATCACGATGTCTGGCGTGGTTGCCTGATAATAGCACACCAGTATTGCAGTGTTATTGAATTATTGATTAAATGCGTAAGAAAGGCACTACTCAATAATTGTTACGTGTAGTTTCGCTTCAATATTTTATTTTATTGATTCAATAATTGCTGCGTTGATATTTAATATTATTGTTGTTTCAATAATTCTCACTGAACAGTATTTCCCATTATCAGATCAATAATTCATATTATTTAAATAATATTATTAGATAACATTATTGACAATGTCTAGAAAGTTTTATCTAAGGAGAGGTTTGGTAACCTAATTGCGTACCAGTAAGGAGAAATCCTTATTGGAAAGTCCCCTCTTTCCTGGGAATGGCCTGGTTGTCATAATTGTGATTCTGTAATATTATTTGTGAATAATTAATTATTGATTTATATGATAAGAAAATATTTATTTGATGTGGATATAAATGATGGATTTATTTATGTGGTTATAAATGATGGAATTAATGCTGAGGTGTTTTATCAGTATTTTGTCAGAATGGAGGTATTAAAAATCACTCATTTATTGATTTCGGATATAAATGGAATTTGGAAAACCTCCAAGTTACAAGGTTGTAGAGAATTCAATTTCGTGTGGAATGGACATAAAATTCGTATTTTTCTGATAAACGGGCTATTTTCTATGAATTACTGAAGTTTCGAAAAATAAAATAATTTTTATTAAATTATGGGGGGGGGGGGGGGGGCACTTTTGTTTTTGTGGAAAATCTGGAATGGTTGGCTACAAATTCAAAGTTGTATGCTGAAAATCAAATTCAAAGTGGCGTGCTTGATTTGTATAAAATAATTTTATTTTATTATTTTAGTCTCCTATGACGTTCTAACATTTTCCTATAAATAAACGCTTATAGAATTGAAAATCACACCAGAAATAAGTTTTCTTTCTCTCTAGATTATCAAGCGTATTTTTGTGAGTATTTTGATACTTTGAGAGTTGCTGTTCGGTAAAAGTTTCCTTCGACTTTCTATCCGATATTTTGATCAGAAGTACCGTTATTTTGAGGTAAGGGATGTTATTTTCTTCTTAAATGATATTATTTTCTTCAATATCATTATCTTAGAAATATTGGTGAACTTTTTAATCAAATTTGGAACTTTTTGTGTTCAAGGGTTACTATTCACGATACTCACGGCCTTATTCAATTTGAAAAAAAAAAATTTCTTTTTGTCCAAGATGTTTATTTTGGCTACTATCTTTGATTGTATCCATGTTTTGATCGTTATTTTTGAATTCGCTTCAAAATTAGTTATTATGAAGTATTAGTGATCTTGGATAAACTGTAATATACCTAATCCCTAATATTTGTCCTTCCGCTTCACCGATTTGTTTTCTAAAATATTTTTCATCATCCTCATCCTAAATGATGATATTACTAAATATCTTTGGCACAGAAAGTGCAAAATGAATGATTAATCGATGAATATCTTTGGCCCGTAGTCAAAAGATGAATAGGTGTTGAGATGAACATGACCAACCGGGTGATATAAATGAATATCTTTGGCTGTAGAGTGCAAAGATGAATATTTGATTAAAGATGTATATTGATTGTTGTTACAGGGATAAAATATTGATGATGGACTTTTAAATCTTAAAAGATAATAGAACTCATTCTCTACGTGACTCTTCTAATGGATTGTTGTTTCCGCTGCATTTGTTGATCTAAAACTTGTTGTCTATTATATTCTATCGGATTTTTCCCTGTTGAAGACTAATGATAATTTGTTGTATATTATCTTGGTCATAATATTCTTTACTGGGCTAGTTGAGCTCACCATTTTCCTTTTTGTTCCATTTTTCTTCTCAAGAGGTGAGAACATAGCAGGATCGAGTCGGGGTATGGAGTGATGGTTCTAGAAAGATGTTTTAGCAGTCCTCACTATTTCTGTAAAATAGTGTATGAATAATTGTAATGAGGACTTATTTGAGTGTGGATATTGTCTAGAAGACAATATTTGTATTTAAACTCACAGTATGTGTTGTTGTATTTTGCACGACAATTGTAATAATAAAGTTGTAGTTTGCTTTCTGTACCATGTATTTGGCAACTCAGAATGGGTGTTGTATACTTATTTTGGGGGTGTCACAGTTGGTATAAGAGCTTAGGGATATGGTCTCTATCTCCGGGGAATAGAACTAGGAGGGGAGAGATGAGTACATCCTTCGCTAGTGTGTCCTATCTAAGCTTATTTGTTGGTTGGTCATAATATAAGGATATTATGTGATATGTTAATTTGTTTAATTAACCCTTATTTTATGGAAGTATTTAAGAATGGCTGCTGAGAACGATAATAACGGAGTGTATGAGACTGTGGAACAACCTTTAGTCACAAACCAGAAGAATGTGCAACACGAAGGCAATATTCCTCCTGTAAACAACACTACCGAGCAAACAATGAATGATGGAATGTTTAGGAGCTTTTTGAAGTTCATGCAAAATTAGACGAGGGAGACTCGTGTACAAAATACAGGTAGAAATGATGGCAACGCACTTGCGATTCGGTCACAAAAGCGCTTCAAGGAGTTGGGACCACCGATTTACGGGAAAGCCCGATCCGATTATTAAAGCGAAACGTAAACGTGGGTCAAGCAAATTACCAAGATATTCGATGTCTTGGATATACGGAGGAACATAAGGTTCCATTCACCACCTTTATGTTCCGTGGAGAGGCGACATCTGGTGGGAATCCATGGGCATCACCAAATACCGCACTTAACATGTCTTGGGTAAGATTTCAGAAACTGTTCAATGACAAGTACTTTCTAGAAAGTATTCGTCATATGAAGGAGGTAGAGTTTATTAGACTAGAACAGAACAACATGACGGTGTCTCAGTACGAGGCAAAGTTCGCAAAGTTATCCAGGTTTACACCTCATTTGGTGGAGAATGAGGAACGTATGACGCGGATGTTTCTAAGAGGTCTAAAACCTGAGATTCGTCAATACCTTATCTCTCATAAATTTTCTCTGTATTCAGATGTTGTCAACAGGGCTCAATTATTAGAGCGAGATAATGAGTACACTCAATCGAGGGATCACAACCAGGGTCATACCGATGACAGCAGTCATCGGAGCGATGATAACCAGCGAGGAGGGAAGAATACGGATAAAAGCGGTAACCACTCGGGTGGTACGTGGCCATGTAATAGAAGAGGTGAGTCTAGTGGAGATTTCAAAAAGAGGAGATTCAACAATGACGGGAAGACATCAGCAGCAACACCAGCATCAACTATTACTAGGGGAGGAGAACGACCACCGGTCGTGTGTTACAAATGCAGGAAAGAGGGACATATCAGCCCAAACTACCCACAACAATCCAAGGTATGTTATAACTGTGGAAAGGAGGGTCATATAGCCCGAGAGTGTTCTGTAGCAAAACCAAGTTCAGCGGGGATGGTGACTCCAAAAGCTGTCCCGGATAAGTCGAAGTCAACGGTTCCTGGAAGAGCGTTTGTCGTGACTGGCCAAAATGTGAGAAACCCGAACGAAGTGATCATGGGTAAGCTAATCTTGAATTCTTGCAAAGTTTATACTTTACTAGATACCGGTTCTACCCATTCTTTTATCTCTCCTGCTTGTGCTCAACGTTTAAACTTGACTCCGGAGAAATTGGACTTTAACTTATCTGTTGAAACTCCGTTGGGTGAAACCTCCGTTACATCTACAGTTTATAAATCTTGCTTGATCCAAGTTGGCTCTATCACATTACCTGTTGATCTTATCTCTTTAAAGATACTTGCTTTTGATGTGATTTTGGGAATTGATTGGTTAACCACTCATCATGTCAAAATTGATTGTTTTCGTAAGGTTGTTAGTTTTCATATTCCTAATCAACCTGTCATACGAATTCAAACAACTAAACCACTAAAATCAGTCACTGTCATATCAAGCCACAAAGTTATTTGTTTATTGAAAAATGGATGCCAAGCTTTCTTAGCCCATGTTATGGATTTGAATAAAGACAAGTCAGATTTGTATAATATTTCTGTTGTTAGAGAATTTCCTGATGTATTTCCTGAAGAACTTCCCGGACTACCCCCAAAATGTGATGTTGAATTCTTTATTGACCTTGAACCTGGTACAAAGCCCATTTCTAAAACCCCATATCGAATGGCTCCTATTGAACTTCAAGAGTTAAAAGTCCAACTACAGGAGTTATTAGACATCGGTTTCATTCGTCCTAGTACATCTCCTTGGGGTGCTCCTGTTTTATTTGTAAAGAAGAAAGACAGGAGTATGCGACTTTGTATTGACTACCGAAAATTAAACCATGTCACCATCAAGAATAGGTATCCGTTACCTCGCATTGATGACCTGTTTGACCAGTTGCAAGGAGCACAATTCTTTTCAAAGATCGATCTTCGCTTACGGATATCATCACCAAGATTAAAATCGAGGATATTTCAAAGACCGCCTTCGAACTTCGAGACGGGCATTATGAATTCTTAGTCATGTCTTTTGGATTGACTAATGCTCCTGCTGCTTTCATGGATATAATGAACCGTGTATTCAAGGAATACTTGGATCAGTTCGTTGTTGTCTTTATTGATGACATCATCATCTATTCCAAAAGCCGTGAAGATCATGAGCACCATTTGAAGCTGATACTTGAAAGGCTTCGTGAAAACAAGCTTTATGCCAAGATGAAGAAATGCGAGTTTTGGCTTGAGGAAGTAGTATTCCTTGGGCACGTGGTGTCAAAACATGGAGTATCTGTTGACCCGACGAAGATTGAAGCAATACAAAGTTGGGAGCAACCGAAGTCGGTAACCGAAGTGCGTAGCTTTCTGGGCTTAGCTGATTATTATCGGAGATTCGTGGAAGGATTTTCTCGAATCGCTACTCCGTTAACTCAGTTGACTCGGAAGGATACAAAATTTGTATGGAGCGAGGAATGCGAGAAGAGTTTCCAAGAGCTCAAGAGGAGACTCATTTCGACACCTGTTCTAGCAATACCATCTGGTTCGGATGGATTTGTTATCTACAGTGATGTTTCAGGCAAAGGGTTAGGATGTGTTCTCATGCAACATGGGAAAGTCATAGCCTATGCCTCGCGATAACTCAAAGAATATGAGAGGAATTATCCTACTCATGATCTGGAGTTGGCAGCAGTCGTTTTCGCGTTGAAAATCTGGAGACACTACCTGTATAGGGAGAAAGTGGAGATTTATACGGATCATAAAAGCCTTAAATATTTCTTCACCCAAAATGAACTCAAAATGCGGCAACGATGTTGGCTTGAGCTATTGAAAGATTACGATCACACTATTCAATATCATCTTGGAAAAACAAACGTAGTAGCTGACGCATTGAGTAGAAGATCGTATGCGGGTACGAGTGCAATTTTGTTAACACAAAGACCCATTTTGTACAATTTACAAAGGATGGAGATTGAGTTAAAGACTCCAGGGACCCACATGATGATGGCGAATATACGAGTAGAACCGACTTTAATCGATAAAGTTAAAACTGCTCAAGCTACGGACCTGGGGCTGATGCGTATGAAGAAGAAAGTGCAAGAAGGTGTTATTCCAGAAGCAAGAATCGATGAAGAAAACTCTAGACTCTGCGTTCCTAACGATCCTGACTTGAAGCATAGAATGATGATGGAGGCACACAACACCCCGTTTGTAATCCATCCTGGGAGTACCAAAATATATCATGATATTCGACACACATTTTGGTGGAACAATATGAAGAGAGAGATCGCGGAGTTTATCTCGAGGTGTTTAACTTGTCAACGTGTAAAGGCGGAGCATCAAGTGCTAAAAGGTCCATTGCAACCACTTGAGATTCCGAAATGGAAGTGGGAACATATTACCGTGGATTTCATTACAGGTCTTCCCAAAGTTTCTCAAGGCATAGATGCGATTTGGGTTATTGTTGATAGATTAACCAAGTCTGCTCATTTCTTGTCGATACGTGAGACTTATTCCCTTGAACGTCTTGCTCGTATGTACGTGAATGAGATTATGCGATTGCATGGCATGCCAGTATCCATAGTTTCGGATCGTGACCCAAGATTCACTTCAAGATTTTGGGTTAACTTGCAGAAAGCTATGGGCACAGATTTATGATTCAGTTCAGCATATCATCCTCAAACGGATGGACAATCAGAGAGGACTATTCAAACCCTTGAAGATCTATTAAGACTCTGTGTTCTAGATTTCAAAGGAAGTTGGGATAAGTACTTGCCATTGGTGGAATTCTCCTACAACAATTGTTATCAAGCAAGTATAGGCATGGCTCTATTTGAGGCGTTGTATGGAAGAAAGTGTCGTTCTCCAGTATGTTGGGATGAGGTGGGTGAAGAAACTTTGTTGGGACCGGTATTGGTACGCATAACTACAGAAAAGATCCAAATAATTCGATAACGTATTCAAACCTCACAGGATCGGCAAAAGAGTTATGCTGATCTTCATCGAAAGGTTGTGAAATTTAATATTGGAGATCATGTACTGTTACGTATTACTCCATGGAAGGGAGTTACAAGATTTGGGAAGAGAGGAAAGCTCAATACACGATTTGTTGGTCCATTTGAGATTCTTGACCGAATAAGAAATGTGGCCTATAGACTCGCATTACCTCCAAGCATGTCTCGTGTTCATAATATTTTTCACATATCTATGCTTCGTAAATATGTAAAAGACCCAAACCACATTATTGCGTTAGAACCAGACGAGATAGCCGAAGATTTAACATACGGGGAGGTACCTGTTAAGATCTTAGATAAGAAAGATCACGTCCTACGCACGAAGGTTATACCACAAGTCAAGGTTTTGTGGAGGAACCATGCTATTGAGGAAATGACCTGGGAGTTGGAATCGAAAATGAAAGCAAGGTACCTCACCGCTCAAACACTGTGTAAGACGCGTCGTCAATTTCGAAGACGAAATTTTATAAGGAGGGGGTGTTGTAAGACCCCAACTTATTATAAATAAAATTGAATTTTCTCTATTCATTATTCTAAATTAATAAGGTGTTAATTTGATATAATGATTTGGTTATGGGTGAAATGTGCAAATTTTACAAAATAAGCAAGTGGTTGTAAAATATTCATTTTTGTCGGAGAATATTCATTTGGTCGTGGAATATTCTTTTTATCGGGAATATCCGTACGACGACGCAGTCATTTGTGGGCCCCATAACGGAATAACTGTCGGATAAAGAAAACGACAAGTTTGAGTTTTTATAAATAACGGCGTAGTTGTTATCGTTAACACTGTTGGAATACCCGATGGTTAAAATACTGATGTCTGGCGTGCTTTTGCACAAGAAGCATACACCAGTATTGCAGATTATTGAATTATTGATTCGTACGTAAGAAGGCACTACTCAATAATTGTTACGATGAGTTCTTCGCTCAATATTTTATTTTATTGATTCAATAATTTCTGCGTTGATATTTAATATTATTGTTGTTTCAATAATTGTCACATGACAGATTTTCCATTATCGGATCAATAATTCATATTATTTGAATAATATTATTTGATAACATTATTGGCAATGTCTAGAAAGTTCTGTCTAAGGAGAGGTTTGGTCACCTAATTGTGCTCCAGTAAGGAGAAATCCTTATTGGAAAACCCCCACTTTCCTGGGAATGGCCTGGTTGTCATAATTGTGATTCTGTAATATTATTTTTGAATAATTAATTATTGATTTATATGATAAGAAAATATTTATTTGATGTGGATATAAATGATGGATTTATTTATGTGGTTATAAATAAAGGAATTAATGATGAGATGTTTTATCAGTATTTTGTCGGAATGGAGGTATTAAAAATCACCCGTTTATTGATTTCGGATATTTTCTAGTTGGAATTTGGAAAAAATCAAAGCTACAAAGTTGTAGAGAATTTGATTTCGTGTGGAATGGACATAAAATTCGTATTTTACTGATAAACGGGCTATTTTCTATGAATTACTGAAGTTTTATAAAATAAAATGATTTTTATTAAATTATGGGGTCCTACTTTTGTTTTTTGTGGAAAATCTGGAATAGTTGGCTGCCAATTCAAAGTTGTATGTTGAAAATCAAATTCAAAGTGGCGTGCTTGATTTGTATAAAATAATATTATTTTATTATTTTAGTCTCCTATATGGTTTAAACATTTTTCTATAAATAGGCGCTTAGGTTAGAATTAAAAATCACAAGTAGAAAAAAGTTTTTCTTTCTCTAGATTATCGAAATATTTTTTTGTGAGTATTTTGATACTTTGAGATTTCTTTTGCTAGGTAAAAGTTTCCTTCACCTTTCTATCCAATATTCTGATCAGAAATACCGTTATTTTGAGGTAAGGGATGTTATTTTCTTCTTAAATGATATTATTTTCTTCAATATCATTATGCCGAAATATTGGTAAACTTTTTAATCAAATTTGGAACTTTTTGTTTTGGGGTTACTATTCACGTATACGACACTATTCACATATACGGCACTATTCACGAATACGACACTATTCACCGAAAAATAAAAAATTTCCTTTTTGTCCAAGATGTCTATTTTGGCTACTATCTTTGATTGTATCCATGTTTTGATCGTTATTTTTGAATTCTGCTTCAAAATTGGTTATTATGAAGTATTAGTGATCTTGGATAAACTGTAACACGAATCCCTAATATTTGTCCTTCTGTCTCACTGGATTCGTTCTCTAAAATGTTTTTCATCATCCTCGGTCCTAAATGATGATATTACTGAATATCTTTGGCCTATAGTGCAAAGATGAATGATTAACTGATGAATATCTTTGGCCCGTAGTGCAAAAGATGAACAGGTGTTGAGATGAACATGACCAACTGGTGATACAAATGAATATCTTTGGCATGTAGTGCAAAGATAAATATTTGATTAAAGATGTTTATTGATTGTTGTTACAGGGATAAAATATTGATGATGGACTTTTAAATCTTAGAAGATAGTAGAACTCATTTTCTACGTGACTCTTCTAATGGATTGCTGTTTCCGCTACATTTGTTGATCTAAAACTTGTTGTCTATTATATTCTATCAGATTTTTCCCTGTTGAAGACTAATGATAATTTGTTGTATATTATCTTGGTCATAATATTCTTTACTGGGCTAGTTGAGTTCACCCTTTTCCTTTTTGTTCCATTTTTCTTCTCAGGAGGTGAGAACATAGCAGGATCGAGTCGGGGTATGGAGTGATGGTTCTAGAAAGATGTTTTAGCAGTCCTCACTATTTTCTGTAAAATAGTGTATGAATAATTATAATGAGGACTTATTTGAGTGTGGATATTGCCTAGAAGACAATATTTGTATTTAAACTCACAGTATGTGTTGTCGTATTTTGCACGACAATTGTAATAATAAAGTTGTAGTTTATTTTCTGTACCATGTATTTGGCGACTCAGAATGGGTGTTGTATACCTATTTTGGGGGCGTCACAACAAACTTGACAGAGAAACTATAATTCATTCTAATCTCTTACCGTCCCTTCTCCTCATATACTCTCCTCTTTCATCTCATCCCATCCCATTCCTTAAAACTCAGAAACGCCGTATTATTTTCGATGTTTATTCTTGATCAATTATCATTTGCTACACGCAAATGAAGATAAATAAAGAAGGTTAAGACGAACGAAACCAAGAATTTAATTTTGGGTAAATTACCTATATTAGTACATTTTTAAAAATAATTATAAAAATCATACCTCTATAAAATAATTACAAAAATATTACACTTTTTTATTTTATTTGCAATATTAATATAATTAAAAGTCCTTAAGTTAAGGGGATTAATATGTAATGGCTGACATGACAATATTAATGGGTTTTTTTTGAGAGACGTGATAACCGCCATTACGTCTCTTCTTTTTTAAACCCTTGTTCGCATGCTGAAACCCTTTTTTTCTCTTTCTGTTCGTCTTCTTCCCTTTCTTCTCTCTCTGTTTGTGTTATTCTTCAATCGTTTGATCGCCATTTTCATCTTGTTGTATAGTTATCGTTGTTACTTGTTGTCGTTGTTTATTGTTATTGTTGTTACTCTGTCAATACAGACAACTTCTATTTGTTGGTCGCCATTTTTCGTTGTTCCGTTCGTTCGATTAGTTGTTTTGTTTTGTTCGTTCAATTTGTGTTGAATGGCTTATACAAGGAAGAAGTACGAAAAGAGAGAGAGAATCACAGAGGATGATTCTATAAAGGGATTGAAGAAGTTTGTTGTGGAGAAGAAGGGGAAGGGGGAGAATGTAGGTCAGAAATCGAGTAAGAGTGAGCATAGGTTGGTGTTACATAGTGATATCAAGCATCCTGAAGTGCAGTTAGATTCTGAGTTTGATGTCGATGTAGTTAAGTCAGAAGGACAAGTGCTTAGCCAGAATATAATTCCAACAGAATGAATTTTAAAGGTTTATTAATTTAAATTTTGTTATTGTACGATCATATAAATGTTTGGTTTCTTAGTTAGTATGTTTTTGGTTACTGTTAGATTCAGTTTTGGATACCATTTGTGTTCAATCGATTTGGAATGTTTGGTTACTGTTTTATTCTGTTATGGTTACCATTAAAAGATGTTTTGGTTTCTATCATATAATTGTTCGGTTACTGTTAGATTATGATTTCGATACCACTTTTGTTCCCTTGAGTTGGGTCTTTGGTTACTGTTTGTTGTTGTAATGGTTACCATATATTTTCTTTAGTATTCATGGTTTGGTTTGTGACGCCACCAAAATAGGTATACAATACCCATTCTGAGTCGCCAAATACATGGTACAGAAACAACTACAACTTTATTAATACAATTGTTGTGCAAAATACGATAATACATAAACTGTGAGTGTAAATACAAATATTGTCATCTAGACAATATCCACACTCAAATAAGTCCTCATTACAATTATTGATACACTATTTTACAAAATAGTGAGGACTACTAAGACAACTTCTAGAACCATCATTCCATACCCCGACTAGTACTCGCTACATTCTCGCCTCCTGAGAAGAAAAATAGAATAAAAAGGAAAAGGGTGAGCTCAACTAGTCCAGTAAAGAATATTATGACTAAGATAACATAGAACAAATTATCGTTAGTCTTCAACAGGGAAAAATCTGATAGAATATAATAGACAACAAGTTTCAGATCAATATTCGCAGCGGAAATAATAATTCATAGAAGAGTTATGTAGAGAATAAAATCTACTATTATTTATGAATTTAAAAGTCCATCATCAATATTTTATCCCTGTAACATCAATCAATAAACATATTGAATCAAATATTCATCTTTGCACTACAGGCCAAAGATATTCAATAGTTGGTCATGTTCTTCTCAACACCTGTACATCTTTGCACTACGGGCCAAAGATATTTAACAGAAAATCATTAATCTTTGCACTACAGGCCAAAGATATTCAGTAATATCATCATTTAGGATTGAGGATGATGAAAAATATTTTAAAGAAAACGAATCCAGTGAAACAAAAGAGCAAATATTAAGGATTCGTACTTTAAACAGTCCAAGTTCAAAAATACATCATAAATAACCATAGTGGAGTAAAATTCAAGAATGATGAAAACATGGATACAATCAAAGCTAGTATCCATAATAGATATCTTGGACAAAAAATGAAAATTTAATTTTTCTGTGAATAGTGCCGTATTCGTGAATAGTGTCATATACGTGAATAGTAACCCCGACACTAAAAGACAAGAATTTCACAAGAAAAATCTTACCAATATTCTAGCATAATGATATTAGAAGAAATAATATTATTTTTTTAAAAAATAACATCCCTTACCTCGAAAAGACAAGATTTATACCCTAAATCTTTGGATATAGTCTTTGAAGGGAACTTGTACATCAGATAAGCAACACTCAAAGTCTCAAAATACTCACAAGAATACGCTCGATAATATAGAGAGAGAAAACTTGTTTCTGATGTGATTTTCAATTCTAACCTAAGCACCCTATTTATAGGAAAATGCTTAGATACCAAAGTAGAAAATTTAATAAAATATTAATATTTTCAAATTATATTCCTACGCACACCACGCCAGACCAAAATTTACAGCCATCCACCCCACAAAAATAACAAAAACGTTTTTGTGACGCCCCCAAAATAGGTCCATTCCATCCAACCTATTCTGAGTCGCCAAAAATATGGTACAGAACAACAACAACTTTATTAATATATTTGTCGTGCAAAATACGACAACACATATATTATGAATTTAAATACAAATATTGTCATCTAGACAATATCCACACTCAAATAAGTCCTCATACAATTATTGATACACTATTTTACAAAATGGTGAAGATTACTAAAACAACTGTCTTGAACATCACTCCACACCCCAACTAGTTCTCGTTATATTCTCGCCTCCTGAGAAGAAAAATGGAACAAAAAGGAAAAGGGTGATCTCGACTAGCCCAGTAAAGAATATTATGACTAAGATAATGTACAACAAATTATCCTTAGTCTTCAACAGGGAAAAATCTAATAGAATACAATAGACAACAAGTTTTAGATCAACAACTGCAGCGGAAACAAAAATTCATTAGAAGAGTTAAGTAGAGAATGAAATCTACTATCATCTATGAATTTAAAAGTCCATCATCGATATTTTATCCCTGTAACATCAATCAATATACATCTTGAATCAAATATTCATCTTTGCACTACGGGCCAAAGATATTCATTAGTTGGTCATGTTCATCTCAACACCTGTTCATCTTTGCACTACGGGCCAAAGATATTCATCATAAAGTCATTCGTCTTTGCTCTACAGGCCAAAGATATTCAGTTATATCATCATTTAGGACTGAAGATGATGAAAAATATTTTAAAGAAAATGAATCCAGTGAAACAAAAGAACAAATATTAAGGATTCGTACTTTAAACAATCCGAGTTCAAAAATACTTCATAAATAATCATAATGGAGTAAAATTCAAGATTGATCAAAACATAGATCCAATCAAAGATAGGAACCATAATAGACAATCTTGGACACAGAAAAAAAAATTAATTTTTTTGTGAATAGTGTCGTATTAGTGAATAAAGGACGATATCGTGAATAAGAACGATATCGTGAATAAGAAACTCACACTAAAAGGTAGAAATTTCACAAGAAAAATCATCATGCTTCGTGAATAGTACTTTCGTGAATAGTAACTCATGAATAAGTAACTCGTGAATAAGAACTCATGAATAAGAACTCGTGAATAAGAACTCATGAATAATAACTCGTGAATAGTAACTCAACATAAAAGATAAGAATTTCACAAGAAAAATCTTACCAATATTTCGCATAATGATATTGAAAGAAATAATATCATTTCTAAAAAAATAACATCTCTTACCTCAAAAGAATAAGATTTACGGCCGAATATCGATATAATCAAGGAAACTTGCAAATATAGCAACACTCAAGATATCAAAATACTCACAAGAATACGCTCAATAATATAGAGAGAGAAAACTTCAGTTTCTGGTGTGATTTTCAATTCTAACATAAGCACCCTATTTATTGGAAATTTCTTAGAACACCAAAGCAGAAAATTTATTAAAATAATTTTATTTATTAAATTTTCAAGCCCACCATCAAAGAATCTGAATTCAGCTCATTTACCACACATGTGGGGCCCACCAATAATGAAAAAAAAAATGTTTTTCTTACAAAAAATAATTAAAACTTCAAAAATCAATTATTTTGAAACTTTGGAATTTCAATAATTCATAATAAATAGCCCTTTTATCAGAAAAATTCAAACCTTATGTCCTTTCCATAGGAAATTCCATTCTCTACAACTTTGTAAGTTTAAGTTTTTCCAAATTCCAAACAGAAATTGACCGAAATCCACAAACGGGCAATTTTACAGGTTATAATCAAATTTCAGTCAAGAAATGGGGTCCACAAACATGAAAATATATTTTTAATATTTATTGTAACAAAAATATTCTTCCTCCTCATTTATTCATATATCACACTTTCATTGTAAAAATATCACCATTTTTATAATATAATAATATATTTAAATGAATTATTTTATCGAAAAAGATAAAATATCAATTTTCAACAATTGTCACAATAAAAATTTTCTCCATCTATATCCACATAAAATGAATATTTTCCTTATCATATAAATCAATAATTAATTATTCACAAATAATTTTATAGAATCACAATCTCGACACCTGCATCGCCTTTCACCAGGAAAGAGGGGCTTTCCATAAGGATTTCTCCTTTCTTGGCGCAATTAGGTGACCAAACCTCTCCTTAGATGTAACTTTTTAGACATTTCCAATAATGTTATCTAATAATATTATTCCAATAATATGAATTATTGATCCGATGAAAAAATATTGTGCGTTGACAATTATTAAAACAATAATAATATAAAATATCAACGTAACAATTATTGAATCAATAGAATAAAATATTAAACAGTAATTACTGTAACAATTATTGAGTAGTGCCTTTTTACTTAAGAATCAATAATTGGTGCAATACTGCGTATCTTCTTGTCTGACATCGCATATTATCGTATTTTAACCAATCGGGTATTCCAACAAAGATAATCTGAGAATAACTACGCCAATTATTTATAAACAACTTATATTTGTCATTTTTTCATCCAATCGCTTTCCTTTATGGGGCCCATAAAAAGTCAACTTGCCGTCATCTCATGAATATTCCCTCGACAAAGAAGAATATTCCACGACCAAATGAATATTCCACGACAACAATGAATATTTTATAACCACTTGCTTATTTAAAATATTTACGCATTTTACCCACAACTAACCATATTAATCAAATAAACCCTTACTATTTCAAAATAATAAATAAAGGAAATTCCATTTTATGTAAAAAAAAAATCGGGGTCTTATGCGTTTTTCTTAATTAAAATATTTTAAACTTCAAAAATTAATTATTCCTAACTTGAACTTTAATAATTCATAATAAATAGCCTTTTATCAGAAAAATTCAAATCTTATGTCCATTTTATAGGAAATTTAATTCTCTACAACTTTGTAGAAGAAAGTTTTTCCAAATTCCAAGCAGAAGTTGATCAAATCCACACATACAGACGATTTCACGGTATAATCAAATTTCAAATCAGAAATGGGGTCCACAAACATGAAAAACATGTTTTAAATATTTTAGTTACAAAAATACTCTTCCTCCTCATTTATTCATATATCCCACATTCATTGTAAAAAAAATATGACCATTATTATATTATTAAAATAATATATTTAAATGAATTATTTTATCAAAAAAGATAAAATAACAATTTTCAACAATTGTCACATTAAAAATTTTCCATCTATATCCACATAAAATAAATATTTTCTTATCATATAAATCAATAATTAACTATTCACAAATAATATTACGTAATCACAATCATCGATAACCAGTAGCTCTTGGAAAGAGGGGCTTTCCAATAAGGATTTCTCTTTACTGGCGCGCAATTAGGTGACCAAACCTCTCTTTAGACAGAACTTTCTAGTCATTGCCAATATTACTATCTAATAATATTATTCAAATAATATGAATTATTGATCTGATAATGGAAAATATTGTGTAGTGACAATTATTAAAACAACAATAATATAAAATATCAACGTAGCAATTATTGAATCAATAAAATAAAATATTGAACAGTAATTACTATAACAATTATTGAGTAGTGCCTTCTTACGTAAGAATCAATAATTGGTGCAATACCGTGTGCTACTGTGTTTTAACCACCGAGTATTTCAACAATATTAATTGAAATAATTACGCTGCAAGTATTTATAAACAACTTATACTTGTCATTTTTTCATCTAATCGCTTTCCGTTATGGGCCCCACACAAGGTCGCTACCAAATCGCATTTAATATTCCCTGACGGTAAGAATATTCCACGACCAAACGAATATTCCCAAACAACAATGAATATTTTATAACCACTTGCTTATTTAAAATATTTGCGCATTTTACCCATAACTAACCACATTAATCAAATCAACTCTTACTATTTCAAAATAATAGATAGAGGAAATTTAATTTCATTTATAATAAGTTGGGGTCTTACAACCTCCTCTCCTAATGAAATTTCATCCTCGAAATTGACGTACGTACCTGGTGTTTTGAAAAGGTGAGGATACCTCGCTTTCATTTCCGTTTCCAACTCTCAGGTCATTTCCTCTATAGCATGGTTCCTCCATAAAACTTTGACTTGTGGTATGACCTTTGTTCGTAGGACATGCTCTTTCCTATCCAAGATCTCGACATGTACCTCTTCGTACGTTAAGTCTTCGGCTATCTCGTCTGATTCTAACTCAATAACGTGGTTCGGGTCTTTCACATATTTACGAAGCACAGATATGTAAAAAACATTATGAAGACGAGACATTCTTGGAGGTAACGCGAGTCTATAGGCCACATTTCCTACTCTATCAAGAATCTGAAATGGACCAATAAATCGTGGATTGAGCTTTTCTCTTCTCCCAAATCTTGTAACTCCCTTCCATGAAGCAACACGCAACAATACATGATCCCCAATACTAAATTCCAAGTCCTTTCGATGAAGATCTGCATAACTCTTTTATCGATCCTGTGCCGTTTGTATACGTTGTCGAATCATTTGGATCTTTCCTGTAGTAATACGTACCAACTCTGGTCCCAACAATATTGCTTCACCCACCTCATCCCAACATACTGGAGAGCGACACTTTCGTCCATATAATGCTTCAAATGGAGCCACACCTATACTTGCCTGATAACTGTTGTTGTAGGAGAATTTCACCAATGGTAAATACTTATCCCAACTCCCTTTAAAGTCTAGGACACAGAGTCTTAATAGATCTTCAAGAGTTTGAATAGTCCTCTCTGATTGTCCGTCCGTTTGAGGATGGTATGCCGAACTGAATCGTAAATCCGTGCCCATAGCTTTTTGCAAGCTAACCCAAAATAGTGAAGTAAATCTTGGGTCACTATCCAAAACTATGGATACTGGCATGCCATGCAACCTCACAATCTCATTCACGTACATACGAGCAAGACGTTCAAGGGAATAAGTTTCCCGTATCGGCAAGAAATGAGCAGACTTGGTTAATCTATCAACAATAACCCAAATAGCATTTATGCCTTCAGAAACAGTTGGAAGACCAGTAACGAAATCAATGGTAATGTGTTCCCACTTCCATTTCGAAATCTCAAGTGGTTGCAATGGACCCTTAGGCACTTGATGCTCCGCCTTTACACGTTGACAAGTTAAACACCTCGAGATAAACTTTGCAATCTCTCTCTTCATATTGTTCCACCAAAATGTATGTCGAAGATCACGATACATTTTGGTACTTCCAGGATGGATCACAAATGGTGTATTGTTTGCCTCCATCATGATCTTGTACTTCAAACCAAAATTGTTAGGAACACAAAGTCTGGAGTGGACTCGAAGTATTCCTTCTTCATCGATTCTTGCTTCTGGAATAATACCTTCTTGTACTTTCTTCTTCATATACATTAGCTCCGGGTCTGTGGCTTGAGCAACTTTAACTTTATCGATTAAAGTCTGTTCTATGCGTATACTTGACATCATCGCATGGGTCCCTAGAGTCTTGAATTCTATCTTCCTCTTTTGTAAATCACACAAAATGGGCTTTTGTGTTGACAACATCGCACTCGTTCCCGCATATGATCTTCTACCCAACGCGTTAGCAACCACGTTCGCTTTTCCAGGATGGTATTGAATAGTGTGGTCATAATCTTTCAATAGCTCGAGCCAACGTCGTTGCCGCATGTTGAGTTCCTTTTGAGTGAAGAAATATTTGAGGCTTTTATGATCTGAATATATCTCTACTTTCTCCCCATATAGATAGTGCCTCCAGATCTTTAGAGCGAAAACGACTGCTGCTAACTCTAGATCATGAGTAGGATAATTCCTCTCATATTCTTTAAGTTATCGTGAGGCATAGGCTATGACCTTCCCATGTTGCATAAGAACACAACCTAACCCTTTGCCCGAAGCATCGTTGTAGATAACAAATCCATCCGAATCAGATGGTATTGTCAGAACAGGTGCCGAAATGAGTCTCCTCTTGAGCTCTTGAAAACACTTTTCGCATTCCTCGCTCCATACAAAATTTGTATCCTTCCGAGTCAACTGAGTTAACGGAGTAGCGATTCGAGAAAACCCTTCCACGAATCTTCGATAATAACCAGCTAAGACTAGTTGGTCACCGTCTTTGGTTGCTCCCAACTTTGTATTGCTTCAATTTTCGTCGGGTCGACAGATACTCCATGTTTTGACACCACGTGCCCTTGTTTTCACGAAGCCTTTGGAGTACCAACTTTAAATGGTGCTCATGATCTTCACGACTTTTAGAATATATGAGGATGTCATCAATAAAGACAACAACGAACTGATCCAAGCATTCCTTGAATACTCGGTTCATCATATCCATGAAAGCCGCAGGAGCATTAGTCAATCCAAAAGACATGACTAAGAATTCATAATGCCCGTACTGAGTTCTGAAGCCAGTCTTTGGAATATCCTCAATTCTAATCTTCATCTGATGATATCCAGAATGAAGATCGATCTTTGAAAAGAATTGTGTTCCTTGTAACTGGTTAAATAAGTCATCAATGCGAGGTAGCGGATACCTATTCTTGATGGTGACATGGTTCAATTCCCGGTAGTCAATACAAAGTCGCATACTCCCGTCTTTCTTCTTTACAAATAAAACAGGAGCACCCCAAGGAGATGTACTAGGAGGAATGAAACCGATGTCCAATAACTCATGTAGTTGGACCTTTAACTCCTGAAGTTCAATAGGAGCCATTCTATATGGGGTTTTAGAAATGGGCTTTGTACCGGTTCAAGATTAATAAAGAATTCAACTTCACGTTACGGGGTGAGGCCAAGGAAGTTCAGAAATACGTCGGAAATTTACTAACAACGAATATTATTCAAATCGACGTGTCTTTATTCAAATTCATAACATGGGCTAAGAAAGCTTGACATCCATTTTTCAATAAACGAATAGCTTTTATGACTTGATATGACATTGATTGATTTCGATGGTTTAGTTGCTTGAATTAAATGCAACAGTTGGTTAGGAATATGAAAACTAACAACCTTATGAAAACAATCAATTTTGGCATAATGAGTAGTTAACCAATCAATCCCTAAAATCACATCAAAAGCAAGTATCTTTAAAGAGATAAAGTCAACAGGGAATGTGATGGTGCCAACTTGGATCAAACAAGATTTATAAACAGTGGATGTAATGAAAGTTTCTCCTAACGGAGTCTCCACAGATAAGTCAAAGTCTAATTTATCCGGAGTTAAGTTTAAACATTGAGCACAAGCAGGAGAGATAAATGAATGGGTAGCACCGATATTTAGTAATGTATAAACTTCGTAAGAATTTATGATTAGCTTACCCGTGATCACCTCGTTTGGGTTCCTTACATTTTGACCAGTCACAACAAACGCTCTTCCAGGAACCGTTGACTTTGACTTTTCTGGGATAGCCTTTTGAGTCACCATCCCCACTAGACTTGGTTTCGCTACCGTACAATCTCAAGTGATATGTTCTTCCTTTCCACAATTATAGTATACCTTGAACTGTTGTGGACAGTTTGGGCTGATATATCCCTCTTTTCCGTATTTATAGCATACGACCGGTGGTCGTTCTCCTCCCTTAGAACCGATTCTTTCGCTAGTCTTTGATGTCTTCACATTGTCATTGTTGAATCTCCTCTTTTAAAATCTCCCCTCACTCGCTTCTTCTATTTTAATGGCCATGATTACCACCAGAGTGGTTCTTGCCGCTTCTTGTCCGTGCATTTTCTTTTCCATTGGTTTATCGTTGCTCCGATGACTGTTGTCACCGGTATGACCTTGGTTGTGGTCCCTCGGTTGAACGTACTCATTATCTCGCTCTAATAATTGAGCCCTGTTGACAACATCTGAATATAGAGAAAATTTATGAGAAATGAGATACTGACGTATGTCGGGTTTTAAACCTCTCAGAAACATCCGCGTCATACGTTTCTCATTCTCCACCAAATGAGGTGCAAACCTGGATAACTCTGCGAACTTCACCTCGTACTAGGACACCGTTATGTTGTTCTAATCCAGTCTAATAAACTCTACCTTCTTCATATGACAAATACTTTCAGGAAAGTACTTATCATTGAACAGTTTCTAAAATGTTTCCCAAGACATCTTTGAAAAGCGCTGGATGGGTATGCTTCACGATTCCCACCAATGAATCACCTCATTACTTTAACATAAAAGTGGCGAATAGAACCTTCGTTCCTCCGCACATCCCAAGACATCGAATATCTTGGTAATTTACTTGACCCACGCCTCCGCCTTTAATCGGATCCGCTTTCCCTGCACTTACGTGTGGTCCCAATTCTTTGAACTACTTGGCTGTGACAAACCGTGCGTTGCTATTATTTCCACCTGTATTTTGTACACGATTCTCCTTCGTCTGATTTTGCATGAACTATAAAAAGCTTCTAAACATCCCATCATTCATCGTCTGATCAGTGGTGTTGTTTACAGAAGGAACATTGTCAGCCTGTTGCACGTTCTCCTCGTTGGTGAGTAAAGGTGTCTCCACGATCTCATTTGCTCCACTGTTAACATTCTCAGTTGCCATTCTCAAATACTGCCATAAAACAAGGGTTAATTAAAGAAATTAACATATCATATAATATCCCTATATTCTGACTAACCAACAAATAAGCTTAGGTAGGACACACTAGCGAAGGATTTACTCGCCTCTCCCCTTCTAGTTCTATTCCCCGATCTCCGCCAGAGATCATATCCCTAAGATTTGATACCAACTGTGACGCCCCCAAAATAGGCATACAACACCCATTCTGAGTCGCCAAATACATGATACAGAAACAACTATAACTTTATTAATATAATTTTCGTGCAAAATACGATAACACATAAACTGTGAGTGTAAATACAAATATTGTCATCTAGACAATATCCACACTCAAATAAGTCCTCATTACAATTATTGATACACTATTTTACAAAATAGTGAGGACTTCTAAGACAACTTCTAGAACCATCATTCCATACCCCGACTAGTACTCGCTACATTCTCGCCTCCTGAGAAAAAAAATGGAACAAAAAGGAAAAGGGTGAGCTCAACTAACCCAGTAAAGAATATTATGACTAAGATAATATAGAACAAATTATCGTTAGTCTTCAACAGGGAAAAATCTGATAGAATATAATAGACAACAAGTTTCAGATCAATATTCGCAGCGGAATTAATAATTCACAGAAGAGTTACGTAGAGAATGAAATCTACTATTATCTATGAATTTAAAAGTCCAACATCAATATTTTATCCCTGTACCATCAATCAATAAACATATTGAATCAAATATTCATCTTTGCACTACAGGCCAAAGATATTCAACAGTTGGTCATGTTCATCTCAACACATGTACATCTTTGCACTACGGGCCAAAGATATTTAACAAAAATTCATTAATCTTTGCACTACAGGCCAAAGATATTCAGTAATATCATCATTTATGACTGAGGATGATGAAAAATATTTTAAAGAAAACGAATCCAGTGAAACAAAAGAGCAAATATTAAGGATTCGTACTTTAAACAATCCAAATTCAAAAATACTTCATAAATAACCATAGTGGAGTAAAATTCAAGAATGATCAAAACATGGATACAATCAAAGCTAGTAACCATAATAGATATCTTGGACAGAAAATGAATATTTAATTTTTCTATAAATAGTGTCGTATTCATGAATAGTACTGTATACGTGAATAGTACCGTATACGTGAATAGTAACCCCGACACTAAAAGACAAGAATTTCACAAGAAAAATCTTACCAATATTCTGGCATAATGATATTAGAAGAAATAATATCATTTAAAAAAATAACATCCCTTACCTCGAAAAGACAATTACTTTTCGACTTGAATCTCGGATATAGTCTTTGAAGGAAACTTGTACCGTATAGCAACACTCAAAGTCTCAAAATACTCATAAGAATACGCTCGATAATATAGAAAGAGAAAGAGAGAGAAAACTTGTTTCTAGTGTGATTTTTAATTCTAACCTAAGCACCCTATTTATAAGAAAATGCTTAGAACACCAAAGCAGAAAATTTAATAAAATATTAATATTTTCAAATTATATTCCTACGCACACCACACCAGACCAAAACATCAGCCATCCACCCCACAAAAATAACAAAAACTTTTTTTGTGACACCCCCAAAATAGGTCCAATCCATCCAACCTATTCTGAGTCGCCAAATACATGGTACAGAAATAACTACAACTTTATTACTACAACAACACATATGCTGTGAGTTTTAATACAAATATATACCAACTGTGACTCATGTCCCAACCGTGGACAACATCTCACAGTGATACCTTACATAAAGGTACAGTCAATAACTTTTTTACAAATTAAAATCTTTGGAAAATGCTCAAGGAAACCTTCGTACATAGGAGGCCATGAATCTAAGTTATGATAGATATCATATGTCCAGAGAATTATCCTGGGTTGATCCTATAGACCCCAAAGAAAAACGAGAAGATTACTATCATGTTCCTTCCAATGATGAGTCTTCTCTTGACATATAACTATCTCCACCGTCTGCGATTGAACATTATGTTTCAACCCAACTCCAAGATCATATAGGTAGTGCTCGCAGATATACTCACCAAGTGGATATGCACAACCCTTTCTTATGATAACACGAGATTGTATGTCATTAGACATCTTGTATGATAGTGGCAAAACACCCTTCTAAAGTTGGGTTCACCTCACCCTATTGTTGTTCACCAAAATCAATTATTAAGTGACGTATAATATAGGACACACACATCTTAGGTCCTCAATACAATTATATATTGTATGTCATGCCGTTTTATAATGTGTTGAGAAACTTTGATAGTCTCAGACCACCACACTATTCCCATGTTATCCCCACTCGACCCAGCTACACTTTTATTACCTGAAAGGAATTGTGAAGCAAAAGGGGTGAGCACAACTAGCCCAATAAAGAATATCATAACTAAAGATAATTAAATTATCAATAGCCTTCATCAGTAATAAATCAGAGATTTAGAACATATGGTAGATGATAAAACTTTTTAACCATAGTTGCAGCGGAACAAGCAATCCATTAGAAGAGTCAAATAGACCATAAAGTCTATTATCTTTTCTATGTTAAAAGTCCACCAACAATGCTTTAACCCTGTAACATTAATCAACAGATCCTGTTCACAGTCATGTGAATAACTCATAATCATAATTTTAGTTCTAATTTTCTCTTCTCATCCAAGACGAAGATATTTTTCATCACATGTCTTTACCTGAAACATCAAAGATCATGGTTATACCAAATCACAGTTCCTGTTCATAATCATACTAATAAATTCATCTTTGCACTACGGGCCAAAGATATTCATTAACAATTCATCTTTGCACTACAGGCCAAAGATATTCAGCAACAGGTAATCTTTGCACTATGGGCCAAAGATATTCAACAACATGTCATCTTTGCACTACAGGCCAAAGATATTCATCAATAATATATCTTTGCACTACAGGCCAAAGATATTAATATCTCAAAGAAATATATAATCATTTCAGAATTTATATAAACAATAATTATAACCATGTTGATCAATTCACCTTTGCACTTAAGCTAAAAGTATTCAATTGTAAATTCAATGGTCATGATCATACCAGTCAACAATTCATCTTTGAACTATTGGCCAAAGAGAACTCATAGTCACGATCATACCAATAATCTACCCATCTTTACACTTAAGTCAAAGAGAAATTTCATCACTGGGATTATAAAAATGTTATATACGATAATAAAAATAATACGATCAACAACTGCATTTAATTTCAAAAGTAAGATTCATAAATCAATGATTTCATAACACCTTAATCCAAATGTTATAAATCACTTAATAATCTCATAATCTAATATTATTAATACTACCACAATATTTTAATCATTTCTTAAACTTATAAACAATTATTTTAATTGTTTACACTTACTAATTAATGCATTTATTCATCCTAAAATGCCAAACCCATAAAATTTCATCACCAATAACCAAAACCCTCATCAAAAATCTACATATACCTTATATAGGATTCCCAAGCCATAAAATCCTATTTTTCAATTTTGTTACTTCACATAACATATTTAATTTATTTATTCATAACTAGTCCATTTTCATGAAAAATACCAAATCGGTTCCAAAATATTTTCTTTTAAAGATTTAGCATAATATAGTCCCATATTGAACATATATTTTTCTCGGAATTTTTAAAATTCATTTACTATTTTTTACATGGTCAAAACTGCCGAATATTTAGACATTTATCATAAATTGTAATTTTGTCCAAAAATTTCAAAATTTACAGAATATACTGATGGTATATAGATGTACTCCCAATAAAAATTTCACCAATTTTGGAGTTAACCACAAGGAGTTATATGGGTTTACTTTTAAAATAGTCTTTTCTTATAAAATCCATAATTCCTAATCTATAAATCCAAAAATCGTCATTTTTGGACACAATCAAGGAAACTCATCGAATTATCATTTCAAATTTGTTCAGAATTTTTGAAGGTCAGAAAAATTACAAAACATGATAAACATAATAATCCTTAAAATCCCTTACCTCAAAAGAGCAGTACTTCTGATCGGAATGTCGGATGAAAAACCGAAGGAAACTTGCACTGAATAGCAACTCTCCAAGTATCTAAATACTCACAAAAATACGCTTGAGAATATAGAGAGAGAAAACTTTAGTTTCTGGTGTGATTTTCAATTCTAACTTAAGCGCCTATTTATAGGAAAATGCTAGAACGCCAAAGGAGACTAAATTAATAAAATAATATTATTTATTTATCTCCCTTCTACGCCATCCTTGTTGAACAAGTGAGCAGCCACCATTGAAAAATATTCAGCACATTTTTTTTCTAAACCAACCAAAGTGGGTCCCACCCAAATTTAATAAAAAATATTTTATTTTTCAAAACTTTAATAATTCATAGAAAATAGCTCGTATATCAGAAAAATATGAATTTTATGTCCATTCAGCATGAAATTGAATTCTCTACAACTTTGTAGCTTTGAGTTTTTCCAAATTCCAAACAAAAAATATCCGAAATCCATAAACGGACGATTTTCAACACCGTTTCAACACCTTTTAAAATTCACAACAAATTATGCGTTAATTTTTAACGGTTCAAAATTTGTGGACATATACTCAACTCATATATGTATAACATATCCAAACATCACAACGATCCAACGGTCGAATTAAAATTACAACTCACGCAATAAAACTTTAAGAACACCGATTTGAGTTTTTAATACCTCTAATCTGATAAAACACTGATAAAACACCTCACCATTAATTCCTTCATTTATAACCACATAAATAAATCCATCATTTATATCCACATCAAATAAATATTTCCTTATCATATAAATTAATAATTAATTATTCATAAATAATATTACAGAATCACAATTATGACAACCAGACAATTCCCAGGAAAGTGGGGGCTTTCCAATAAGGATTTCTCCTTACTGGCGCGCAATTAGGTGACCAAACCTGTGAGACCCCAGATTTTATCAATAAAGATTTAAATTTTGTCGAAATAATTTTTTAATATTATGGTGTGAATTTAAGATAATATTATAGTTGTGGGTAGTATTTATAAATTTTGCAAAAGTATGCAAGTTGTTATAAAATATTCGTTTGGTCGGGGAATATTCTTTTTGTCGGGTAATATTCGCATGACTCGAATCATTAGTGGACCCCATTAACGGAAGTATTGTCGTAGTTAGAAAAATCGACAAAATTATCTTTCTATAAAAATAACGGCAGAGGTGTTACTGTTAAAACTGTTGAACTACCCAAAGAGTAAAAGTACAATGAATATACACGAGTTGTATAAGAGAGCACACGATATTGATTATTGATGCTTACGTGAGAGGTCACTTTCCTATATGCTCAATTATTACTACAAATAATTCTTTGCATCATATCTCTTATATTATTGATTCAATTATTGTCACAAAGATCATCCATATAATATGTTATAGTATTAAATCAATAATTGAGGCGACAAGTTATAAATAATTAATAATTGTTGAAAGATTAAATATGTGTTGATTAAAAATAAAATGATTTATGGTAATATTTATTCAATCCTTGATGTATATAAAGAGTCTTATATATGAGACATTTGTGGTAAGTTTGATTATTTTATGGGGGCCCATATGTCATCATCTAAGAGTCTCTTCGTCAATAGTAATTACCTTCACAATAGTAATTACCTTTGTGAATAGTAATTACCTTCGTCGATAGTAATTACCTTCGTCAATAGTAATTACCTTTGTGAATAAGTAATTACCTTCGTCGATAGTAATTACCTTTGTGAATAGTAATTACCTTCGTCAATAGTAATTACCTTTACCGTGTGTCGAACCGCTTGTCGTTTCACATTACAAAGCGCCGAACCACTTATCGTCGTTTCACATTACAGGCCGAACCACTTGTCGTTTCACATTACAAAGGCGTCCGAACCACTTGTCGTTTCACATTACAAAGCGCCAAACCACTTGTCCTTTCACATTACAAAAGGCGTCAAACCACCTTTCTTTTCACATCATCACCGTCGAGCCACTTGCTTTTTCATACGGCATGGTGGTCTTTAAGCTAGAAATCTTCTATAAATAGATGCCTAGTGCTTCATTATTTTCACGAATTCACCGAAACTCTAGAGAGAAAACTATAGAGAGAAGAAGAAAAGTATTCTGCTACTTCACCTTGCCAATATTCGGTTCTTCTAAGGTAGGGAATATTATTTCTTGTACCCGTAAGGGGTGTTATTCTTTCTTATTCATGAAGAGAACTGTTGTTATTCCATTGCTTATTATTACATTGGAATAACTTTGTATACGTGGTTTACCCTATACTTGGTGACATTCTTCTATTATTCATTGGAACATCCTGTGCATGTGTTTTACATCGGACTGGTTCCGTCTTTATTATTATTGTGTTGGAACATCATGTATGTATGTGTTTTACACCGACTCGTTCCGCTTTTATTATTCTGTTGGAACATCCTCATGCATGTGTTTTACACCGGACTGGTTCCGCCTTTTTATCATTCTGTTGGAATATCCTATCTGTGTGTGTTTTACACCGGATCGGTTCCATCTTTATTATTCTC
This sequence comes from Panax quinquefolius, assembly GCA_020205615.1. Lineage (NCBI taxonomy): Eukaryota > Viridiplantae > Streptophyta > Magnoliopsida > Apiales > Araliaceae > Panax > Panax quinquefolius. Next base: position 17,841,997 of record CM035157.1, read on the forward strand.
GTTGGAACATCCCGCTTGTGTGAATTTCACGACGACTTTGGTTCCGTTATTATTATTCTCATTGGAATAACTTTATATGCTAAGTATCTTTGCATGCATGGTGATTTTTTTTGTTATTCCATTCTTTATTATACCCAAATTGGTTAAAACTTTGACTTCTATACTCCATGAAATTAGTAGAATATCCTTGATATTTGCGTTTCATCCAAAGATATCTTTTCGTGGAAATATTCTTCCGATCATTCTTGAATTTTACTCTACAAAAAAAGATCATTTTTGACAATTTGACGCGTTAATAATTCCTGGATAAAATAATTCTTGAACTTGTTTTATTGAATTATTATGTCATTGTCATCATCCTCATGTTATATTATGTTATCTTCTACTTACGTGTATAGATGAACTTAGTATGATTATGACCGAGGATCATTCGGTATAATCATGGCTTGTTATATAAATGATGTGATAAAAGTCCTCGGTGGCACATAATGCAATGATGGATAGTTTTTGGTATGATTATGACCGGGGTGATTCGGTATAGTCATGACCATTGATAATTTGATGAATATCCTTGGTAGTAGTGTGGGGTGATTCGATGATGTGTATTATTTATTAAAGTGAGTCTCAATTTATAACAATGATGAAAACCTTTTAAAACCTAAAAGATAGTAGACTTTATTCTCTACTTGACTCTTTTAATGGATTGCTTATTCCATTGCAGCTTAAACTTGTTGTCTATTGTATTTTATCGTTTAACAACTTTGTTGAAGGCTAATGATAAATTATTACGCATTATCTTAGTCATAATATTTCTTCTTGGGCTAGTTGAGCTCACCCTTTCTTTCACCGTTTCTCTTGAAAATGAGAACATAGGCCGGGACGAGTCGGGAACGGAGTAATGGTCCGGATGATAGCATTAGTAGTCCTCACTATTCGTGAAATAGTGTGATAATAGTTGTAATGAGGACTCCTTTTGAGTTTGTATAATATCTAGTAGACAATATTTGAATTCAAACTCACGATATATATGTCGTATTGTACACCTACGATTTATATTAGTAAGTTGTATTTGAATTTATGTACCATGTAAGTGGCGACCCAAGATGGGTGACGTATACCTAATTTTGGGGGTGTCACCGTTGGTATCAGAGCTTAGGGATATGATCCCTGGCTAAGATGCGAGATAAGAACTAGGAGGGAGGCGACGGGAATTCCTTCGCTAGTATGACCTACCTACCTAAGTTTATTTGTTATTTAATTGGTCAAATTAGAGTATAGGGATAATATTTGATATATTAATTAACCCTTTTGCTTCACAATTCCTTTCGTGTAATAAGAGTGTAGCTAGGTCGAAATGGGGTAATGATGGGAATAGAACGGTGGTCATTATTTAGTAGTTATATTTGGTGAATCAACTAGGGTGAGGCGAACCCAACGTTGGAAGAGTGTTTTGCCACTATCATACAAGATGTCTAATGACATACAACCTCGTGTCATCATAAGACGGTGGTTGTGCTCATCCACTTGCTTTGAGTATATTTACTGAGCACTACCTATATGATCTTGGTGTTTGTTTGAAGTATAAATCTCAATTTGAGACAGCGGAGGAATAATAATCAATCAGAAGACTCACCATTGGGAAGAATATGATAGTAATCTTCTCATTTTTCTTTAGGGGTCTATTGGGTAAACCAAGGATAATTACGTGGCCATATGATATCTATCATAACCTAGAAGCATGGCCTCCCCATGTACGAAGGTTTCCTTGAGCACTTCCCAAAGATTCTAATTTCTAAAACAGCTTTTGACTATACATTTATGTAAGGTGTCATTGTGACGTCTTATCCAAAGTTGGGATGAAAGTCACAGCTTGGTATCAATGTAACGTACTATCCAAGTCTTGGATAAGAGTAGCGATTTTGAATGATATTTCTATCATTAATAAAATTTCTTGACGTATTCTTGAAGATTTCCTAGCCTACCCTAGAGCGTGAAATCGAATTTTGTATTGACCCCAGTACAAAACCCATTTCTTAAACCCTCAAATATTTCTTCAACTAAAAGGATCTGTTTACATGGATTATGATGAAAGTCATAATAAAAGTATAGAACTGATGAAAATTATGGGTATATGAAGTATTAGTAAGTTTTAAGATGAGTTATGTTGGTTAGTATGTGAAAACATGAAAGTTTCTTAGAAATCACAAAGAGTTGAAAATCATATTTTGGTGAAAAACGTAACATGAAATTCAATTGACCATATCTCCTATTATATTTTAAATTTTTGAGTGTGGTCAAGTCCTAGAGTTAGATCTATGAGTTACCTAACTAATTCAAGTGGAATTACTGGAAAAGGTGTTGTAGATTTTTGTGTGGACTGATTTTAGCAAAGGAGTGCAAAGCTGCAAAACCAAAAAAAGCTCTTGCCATGATTTTAGATTTTTTGTTTCGCCACTTAAATTATGAGAAAAATTCTGGCCTTTTGGGACATGAAGATATATGGTATAAAGTACCTCCTTTCCAAAAATGAGCTCATTCTGACTTAAAATGAGCAAGTTATGACTATTTCAATATTTAGGTTTTTCCAACGAAAAATGCTTATAACCTGAGTTCTATAACTCCGATGACCATGAAATTTAAACTGAAGCTCACGTTAACATGTATAAGGTCCTGCCAAGATTTGGAAATTTTGGAGTTAAACTTGAGGTAGCTAATTTCTTAAGGAATTAATTAGAAATTTATTTTTGAAAAATAGTAAATGAATTTTAAAATTTCGAGAAAAATATTTTTCATTATGGGACTATATTATGCTAAAACCCGGAAAAGAAATATTTTTGGGACTTGATTTACGTATTTTTCATGAAAATAGTTTAATTCTGAACATATGAGTTAAATATGTTATGTGAAGTAACAAAGTTGAAAATAGGATTTTATGGCTAGAGAATCCTATATAGAATATATGCATATATTTTTTTTTGATGAGGGATTTGATAATTGGTGATGATATCTTATGAGTATGGCATTTTTGAATGATTAAATGCATTATATGGTAAAGCGTAAACAATTGAGATAAATTGTTTATAAATTTAAGAAGTGATTAAAATATTGTTATAATATTAATGATATTAGATTATGAGATTATTAAGTGATTGATAACATAGGGATATTCTTGAATCCTGGATAAATTATATTATAAATGTTTAATATTTATCCTTTATCTCATTTGATTGATTCTTTATATCGTTATCCTCACGCTTATATTATGTTGAAAAAGTCATCTGTGGCACATAGTGCATAGATGGACTTGGTATGATTATGACCAGGGATTGTTCGGTATAATCATAACCGTAATTGAAAACACGATTATCTTTGGCCGTAGTGCATGGATAATTTGTGGTAGTGATACTTAATGAATACACGATTATCTTTGGCCGTAGTGCATGGATAATTTGTGGTCGTGATACTAATGAATACACGATTATCTTTGGTAGTAGTGCATGGATAATTTGTGGTCGTGATACTAATGAATACACGATTATCTTTGGTAGTAGTGCATGGATAATTTATGGTCGTGATACTAATGAATATACTGATTATCTTTGGTAGTAGTGCATGGATAATTTGTGGTCGTGATACTAATGAATACACGATTATCTTTGGTAGTAGTGCATGGATAATTTGTGGTCGTGATACTAATGAATACACGATTATCTTTGGCACGTGGTGCATGGATAATTGTGGTCGTGATACTAATGAATACACGATTATCTTTGTACGTGTAGTGCATGGATAATTTGTGGTCGTGATACTAAAGAATATCCTTGGCACGTAGTGCGGGGATGATTCGATGATGTGGATTAATTATTGAAATGAGTCTCAAAGAATGAAATATTAATTCATGGATGTGGTAAAAGTCATCTTTGTCAGTAGTGCATTGATAGACTTGGTATGATTATGACCGAGGATTATTCGGTATAATCATGGCCGTAATTGAAAACACGAATATCCTTGGCGAAGAAAGTGCATGGATAATTCGTGGTTGTGATACTATTAAGTCGAGTCTCGATATTATTGGTTTTACAGCTTATATATCTTTGGCTTGTAGTAGTGCAAAGATGAATTGTTAATGAATATCTTTGGTAGGATTGCAAAGATGAATTTAATATTTTTAACGATAAAGGTATTCAAGGTATCCTCACCTCTTTATCATACCAGTATCGTACCCTAATTTCGAGGGCTTAAATTCCATAAGGAGGGAGATTGTGAGACCCCAGATTTTATCAATAAAGATTTAAATTTTGTCGAAATAATTTTTAATATTATGGTGTGAATTTAAGATAATATTATAGTTGTGGGTAGTATTTATAAATTTTGCAAAAGTATGCAAGTTGTTATAAAATATTCGTTTGGTCTGGGAATATTCTTTTGTTTGGGTAATATTCGTATGCGACGACTCAATCATTAATGGACCCCATTATCGGAAGTATTGTCGTAGTTAAAAACGACAAAATTATCTTTCTATAAAAATAACTACAGAGGTGTTCTGAGTTAAAACCGCTGAACTACCCGGTAGTAAAAAATACAATGTCTGGCGTAGTTGTATAAGTAGCACACGATATTGATTATTGATGCTTACGTGAGAGGTCACTCACCTATGCTCAATTATTGCTACATGAAATTCTTGCATCATATCTCTTATATTATTGATTCAATTATTGTCACAAGATCATCCTCAGATAATATGTTATAGTATTAAATCAATAATTGAGACGACAAGTTATAAATAATTAATAATTGTTGAAAGATTAAATATGTGTTGATTAAAAATAAAATGATTTGTGGTAATATTTATTCAATCCTTGATGTATATAAAGAGTCTGCATTATGAGACATTTGTGGTAAGTTTGATTATTTTATGGGGGCCATATGTCATCATCTAAGAGTCTCTTCAATCAATAGTAATTACCTTCGTCAATAGTAATTACCTTTGTGAATAGTAATTACCTTCGTCGATAATAGTAATTACCTTAAATCGATAAGTATTACCTTTGTGAATAAGTAATTACCTTCGTCAATAGTAATTACCTTTGTGAATAGTAATTACCTTCAAATCGATATTAATTACCTTTACCAAAGGCGTCGAACCACTTGTCGTTTCACATTACAAGCGTCGAACCACTTGTCGTTTCATTATTACGATGCCGAACCACTTGTCGTTTCACATTACAAAGCGCCAAACCACTTTTCTTTTCACATCACCAATAAATCAAGCCACTTGCCTTTTCACATGGCGGTGCTAAGCTAGAAATCTTCTATAAATAGAGGCCTAGTGCTTCATTATTTTCACTTAATTCAATGAAACTCTAGAGAGAAAACTATAGAGAGAAAGAAGAAAAGTATTCTGCTACTTCACCTTGCCAATATTCGGTTCTTCTAAGGTAGGGAATATTATTTCTTGTACCGTAAGTGTGTTATTCTTTCTTATTCATGAAGAGAACTGTTGTTATTCCATTGCTTATTATTCTCATTGGAATAACTTTTGATAATGTGGTTTACCCTATACTTGGTGACATTCTTCTATTATACATTGGAACATCCTCGTGTGTGTTTTACACTGGACCTGGTTCCGCTTTTATTATTATTGTGTTGGAACATCATATACGTGTGTTTTACACCGGACTGGTTCCGCTTTTTATTATTCATTGGAACATCCTGTGCATGTGTTTTACACCGACTGGTTCCGCTCTTTATCATTCTCGTGGAATATCCTATCATGTGTTTTTTACAGGATCCGGTTCCATCTTTATTATTCTGTTGGAACATCCTCGTTGGTGTGAATTTCACGACTTTGGTTCCGTTATTATTATTCTCGTTGGAATAACTTTGTCTATACTGATACCGCATGCATGGTGATTTTTTTGTTATTCCATTCTTTATTATACCCAGTTGGTTAAAACTTTGACTTCTATACTTCATGAAATTAGTAGAATATCCTTGATATTTGCGTTTCATCCAAAGATCTTTTCATGGAAATATTCTTCCGATCATTCTTGAATTTTACTCTACAAAAGCGATCATTTTGACAATTTGGACATTAATAATTCTGGATAAAATAATTCTTGAACTTGTTTTATTGAATTATTATGTCATCATCATCATCCTCATGTTATATTATGTTATCTTGACTTACGTGTATAGATGAACTTAGTATGATTATGACCAGGATCATTCGGTATAATCATGGCTTGTTATAAATGATGTGATAAAAGTCCTCGGTTGGCACATGTAATGCGATGATGGATAGTTTTTGGTATGATTATAACCGAGGGTGATTCGGTATAGTCATGACCATTGATAATTTGATGAATATCCTTGGCAGTAGTGCGAGGGTGATTCGATGATGTGTATTATTTATTAAAGTCGAGTCTCATTTATATAAAGATGATGAAAACCTTTAAAACCTAAAAGATAGTAGACTTTATTCTCTACTTGACTCTTTTAATGGATTGCTTATTCACTGCAGCTAAACTTGTTGTCTATTGTATTTTATCGGTTTAACAATTGTTGAAGGCTAATGATAAATTATTACGCATTATCTTAGTCATAATATTTCTTCTTTGGGCTAGTTGAGCTCACCTTTTCTTTCACCGTTTCTCTTGAGTGAAATGAGAACATAGCCGGGACGAGTCGGGAGCGAGTAATGGTCCGGATGATAGCATTAGTAGTCCTCACTATTACGTGAAATAGTGTGATAATAGTTGTAATGAGGACTCCTTTTGAGTTTGTATAATATCTAGTAGACAATATTTGAATTCAAACTCACAGATATATCGATTGCATACCTACAGTTATATTAGTAAGTTGTATTTGAATTTATGTACCATGTAAGTGGCGACCCAAGATGGGTGACGTATACCTAATTTTGGGGGCGTCACAAAACCTCTCCTTGACAGAACTTTCTAGACATTGCCAATAATGTTATCTAATAATATTATCCAAATAATATAAATTATTGATCTGATAATGGGAATACTGTGAAATGATAATTATTGAAACAACAATAATATAAAATATCAATGCAACAATTATTGAACCAATAAAATAAAATATTGAACAATAATTACTGTAACAATTATTGAATAGTGTCTTCTTACGTAAGAATCAATAATTCAAAAATACTGTGCAATATCGTGTGCTACTGTGCAACCACGCGTATTACTGTATTTTAACCACCGGATATTCTAATAGTGTTAACGGTAACAACTACGTCGTTATTTATATAAACTCAAACTTGTTATTTTCTTCATCCGACAGTTATTCTGTTACGGGGCCCATAAATGATAGCGGCTAGTAAATCTTTAATATTCTAACAACAAGAATATTCCACGACCAAACGAATATTCCCCAATAGATATGAGTATTTTATAACCACTTGCGTATTTTGAAAATTTTATATATGTCACCCTTAACTTTAAACTTTTATCAATTTAACCATTTACTGAATAATAATTATAAGAAAAATTGAATACTTTTATTTCATAAAATTCGGGGTCTTACATTTTTCTTAATTAAAATATTTTAAACTTCAAAAATTAATTATTTCGGAACTTTGGAACTTCAAAAATTCATAATAAATAGCCCTTTTATCAAAAAAATTCAAATCTTATGTCCATTTCATAGGAAATTTAATTCTATACAACTTTGCAGAAGAACGTTTTTCCAAATTCCAAGCAGAAGTTGACCGAAATCCACATACGGACGATTTTACAGGCTATAATCAAATTTCAGTCAAGAAATGGGGTCCACAAACATGAAAAACATGTTTTAAATATTTTTAGTTACAAAAATACTCTTCCTCCTCATTTATTCATATATCCCACATTCATTGTAAAAAAAATATAACCATTATTATATTATTAAAATAATATATTTAAATAAATTATTTTATCAGGAAAAGATAAAATTACAATTTTCAACAATTGTCACATTAAAAATTTTCTCCATCTATATCCACATAAAATGAATATTTTCCTTATCATATAAATCAATAATTAACTATTCACAAATAATATTACAGAATCACAATACTGACAACCAGGCCGTTCCCAGGAAAGAGGGGGCTTTCCAATAAGGATTTCTCTTTACTGGCGCGCAATTAGTTGACCAAACCTCTCCTTAGACAGAACTTTCTAGACATTATCAATATTGCTATCTAATAATATTATTCAAATAATATGAATTATTAATCTGATAATGGAAAATATTGTGTAGTGACAATCATTGAAACAACAATAATATAAAATATCAACGTAGCAATTATTGAGTAGTGCCTTCTTACGTAAGAATCAATAATTGGTGCAATACTGAAAATCTTCTTGTTTTTTAACCACCGAGTATTTCAACAAGATAATTGAGAATAACTACTGCTGATTTATTTATAAACAACTTATACTTAGCGTTTTCTTCATCCAATCGCTTTCCATTATGGGGCCCACACAAGGCTGCGCCGTCGTACGAATATTCCCCGACAGTAAGAATATTCCTCGACCAAACGAATATTCCCCGACAACAATGAATATTTTATAACCACTTGCTTATTTGAAATATTTGCGCATTTTACCCATAACTAACCACATTAATCAATGCAACTCTTACTATTTCAAAATAATAGATAGAGGAAATTTAATTTCATTTATAATAAGTTGGAGTCTTACATGGTTACTATCATATAGCTATTTGGTTTCTTATTTAGTATGTTTGTTGTTAATGTTTGATTATGATTTGGAATCTATTATTGTTCCCTCAATTTGGTATTTTGGTTACTTTTTTATGTTGTTTTGATTTCCATGTATGTGTAGTATACATTTGTTGGCCGAAATGGATTTGGTGTACATGTTGATCATGTTTTGGTTACTGTGATAAAACTGTTTGGTTACTATCATATAATTATTTGGTTACTATCATATAAAATGATGTGCTACTATATAAACATGTTTTGGTTACTATGATATAACTGTTTGATTACTATCTTAGAACTGTTTGGTTACTATGATGTAAACTGACATGTTACTATTTAAACATGTTTTGGTTACTATGATATGTTACTATGATATAGACTGATATGTTACTATGATATAACTGTTTGGTTACTATCATATAACTGTTTTGTTACTATCATATAAATGTTTGGTTTACTATCAAATAACTATTTTGTTATCTTATCTTATAACCGTAAGGTTACTTGTCATATAATAACCGTTTTGATTCTTGCTTTTATTATGTTATGGTTACCGTTATATTACGATATGGTAACTATTTTTGTGTAGTCAGTGTAGGATGTTGGATACTTTTTATAGTATGTTTTGGCAACTGTGTAATTGTTATATTATGTTTTTGCTAGTACGATATTATTTGTTGGTTACTATGTAACTGCTTATGGTATAAACAATTTTTATATTGGTTACTAATAACTGTGCAAATGTGATTTTATTTATTTGCAGTTATGGGACATGTATTATGAGGGATGTAACAGAAAATTTACTGGAAAAGTTATTTATTGGTGCGACGTGGAGTTCCCAAAGATAATTGCCAAAAACCCGAACGAAAGTCAGTTGGAGAAGTTCAAGGCAACATGTTTTGGGAATTTTCTGGAGTTCGGTGATCAGCACCAAATGTATTCCCAGATTATTCACCATGCTATTATACGGGAGGTTCACCAGAGTGATGTTGGTGAAATGTGGTTTTTGTTTGGGGATAAAAGGGTCAGATTTGGTTTGCCTGAGTTTTGTCTAATTTCTGGGTTGAGATGGCAGTGTGACTATGATATTACTGCATATAAAGGTATGGAGAATATGCTTATTGAAAAGTTACTTGGGCATGAAGCTACTATGCGTAGTAGTATAGGTAGGATTTATCGGAAGTCAGTTTTTGATGACGATGATAAGGCTATTAAGATGTCATTTATTTTTCTGGTGTTTAATTTCATTTTATCCACATTTTATGAAAATCATGTGGATGGGGCAATGGTCAATTTTCTATGTTATGGTGATGTTAATAGTTTTCCTTAGGGGAAATTTGCATTCGAGATGACAAAGTACTCTTTGTCAAATGCTTTGAAGGGGAGATTGAAGAAAGGAAGGAATGGTGGGTCAATATATAATTTCTACAAGGAGCATTATACAAAATTGTACAAGTTGAATGGTCTACCTTATGTATTCCAAGTTTTTATGTTTGAGATCATTCCGTTATTCAAAACTCGGGGCATATGCAATGATGAGCATCCGTCTGATATCCGTTTATTTAGATGGAAGGAGCTAGTGAAGCCCCCTACAAATGACAAGTTGAATGATTTAGTGTTTTGTTCTGGACAGGTATGCAGTTTACTATTAAGAGTATAATTGGTTACCTTTAGTTATATATTTAGTTACTGATTATATTTTGTGATCTTTACTGTTTACAAAGTAGTTAGTTACCTTTATATACTCATTTGGTTACTGATTTGTTATGTTTGTGTTAATAATAACAATGTTTTTTGTTACCTGAATATTCGCATTTGGTTACTAATTAAATTACCCTCGTGTTACTAATAACAATTTTGTTGGTTACCCTATATACAAATTTTGTCTACCTTTCTTAATTATTTTGATATCGATTTATATACATTTGATTACTCGTATATATATGTAGTTGGTTACTAATTATGTTTCATGATTCTTTATTTACTATTTTTTACTATATTTGTTCAATGTTTGTCGATATTATACTAAATGTACTTAATGTTTTTCAGTTGAGGATAAAAAGTCTGATTCTCACGTCCGAGGAGAAGGATCGGCTTGATTTGGGTGGGCTTCAATTTTTAAATGGGAAGGATGTTGATAAGAAGGTTTCAAAAAAAGTTAAGGGTGATAACATTGGATTTGATATGTCTGGTTAAAGATGCAATTGATTCTTACCAGCTTAGGTAGTTGGAGAAAAAAGTGTCTGAAATTAAGAAAGACATTGTAAAATTGAGGGCTGATATTAAGGATGATATGCATGTTTTTTTCATGTTCAGTTATGTAGGGACTTTAGGTCCATTATTAGAGATGAGTTACGCGGGATCAAAGGTGTTGGGGACAAACAAGTTGATGGTGATTCTGATGATGATGATGATGATGATGATGATGATGATGATGATGATGAAGAGATGATGTAGATGATGAAGCTGATGATGTAGTTGATGAGGCTGATTATGGTGTTGATGATGATGATGATGTTTTTAAAGGTAATAATAATGATGATGATGAGGTTTATGATGATGGGTTGAAAGGTGATGAGAAAAATGATGAGTTTGATATTGAAGTCGTTAAAGAGTGTGAAGATGTTGTTATGGTTGATGAAGTTGTTAAGGATGATGAAGTTCTTAAAGAGTGTGAAGACCCCCATGTTGACGAGGATGTTGATGATGGTTCAAAAATAAATAAGAATAATGATAGTGATGATGTGTTGAATTTTGTTGTGAAGAAGGATGGGAATGAATTTGAGATTGGTAATGAAGTGAACGTGATGTTGTGGTTGAAGAACATCATGAAATAAAAATTGATGATGATGCAGAAAATGTCAAGGTTAGAGTGATTTGTTTGTTTTGTTGTGTTATATGTCTTTTTTTTAATGATTAATTGATTGTTTTTTATTTTTCACAGATTGGCAAGAATAATGACATGCCATCGTTTGACATATTAAGCCAATGCACTAGTAAAGAGATTATTGTGTATGTTCCTGATGAGGTTAGTGTTATAATGACATGTCATCCTGTTTCTTACATGTTTTTAGTTTTTGGTTACTGTTATATTGTTATATGGTTACTATTATATATATTATGTTTACTATTATAATATTGGTTGGTTACTATTACATTGTGTGTTGGTTACTACTATATTATAATTTGATTAGTAATTTATTTATTTTTGGTTACTAATATGATATGTTCACTTTAATATGTCGATTATTGTTCATTCATTTTTTTTATTAAATATAGTTGTTAACTGCATGTGTTTATGTTGAAAATATAATTGTATTTGTTACCCTTTATGTCAATATAAACAGGGTAATAAATTTGAGGCAGAAAGCAAGTCTGCCCTTGATCGGATGGTTTTGACTACGCAGGACATAGTTCAATGTGATGAACTATAACATTTGTCTGTAACAAGTATAATGTTTTAACCAAGACTGCATTAGACAGTAACTAATAGAACATTAGACAGTATAATGTTACACAGTAACCAAGACATCATTATACAGTAACTAGTAGTTGCAGGAAGGTAACCAATGTATATGATGAGTAACCATCAGTATTAAAAAATCAGTAGAACTCATTTGAAAACTATAAAGTAATCAAATAAACATTATTCAGCAAACAAATATATAATAAACAGTAACCAATTTATATCTATTTAGTATTATGGATTGTTTACTGTTATTATATGGGTTGGATACTATTACAATGTGTGTTGGTTACCACTATATAACTGTTTGGTTACTGCTTTATTTTGTTTTTATTTCTATTATGATATTTTCACTTTAATATGTCCATTATTGTTCAATTTATATCTATTTACAACTGTTTGTTATTGCATATATTAGTTAAATGCATGTGTTTATGTGAAAATCTAATTGTATTTGTTACATTTTCTATCAATTGTTAAAGGGGAATAAATTTGAGGCAGAAAGAAACTCTGTACTTGATGAGATAGTTCTGACTACACAGGACATAGTTCAGTGTGATGAATTGGAGAAAAGCGTCGATAAAGCCAGTGGTAGACCTATCCGTGAACATGCAAAGAGTGCTGTTCTGTGGTCTCCATATAGCAACATTTGGATCGGCTGGTTTATCGTCTAATGCTTCGAGTGCTAGTCAAAGAGTTGTTGTTCTTTCTGCATTCCCCAAAGTTTGCATGGATATGCCGTCAAAATTTGAAGAGGCATTATTTGAACAATGGTTTAAAATAGGACTTAACAACAGGAAAATGTTTATTTTTTACTGTTAACAATGCTATAGTTTTTTATGAAACAAATAAATTTGTTTTTGGGTAGTGTGTATACTAATACGGTGATTATTAATGTCAGCGTGTATACTAATATGCTTTTATATTGAAGGATGGACAAATTCCACAGGAAGAATGACATAATCGAACCTCGCTTTTGTATTTGGGTTCATCCCAATTTCATCAAAATGTGGTTTTATAAATTAAAGACTCTCAGGCAATGGTTGAATTGACGATGTGAGTTTTTTTTTTTTCAAATTATGTTATTATAGTTATGGTTACATTATTTAGTTGGTTAAGTAACTAGCGTTAACAGTGTTGGTTACATTCATTACATAATGTTATTTTTCAGCAACTATTAATATTTTATGTTTTTTTTTGGTTTAGCATATCAATGTTGCGTTATATTATTTTCGTAAATTGGAAAGACATTCTGATAGTGTTCATATAAGGGCAACGACTACGGACTGTTGGTTCCATGCCAAGATGACCTCTCTTTTTGAGGAGTATACAAGTAAAAATGCAGATAAGAGTGTTTTGTCTGGGGAGGGTGATGTTGCTGAATACATTCATGGGCTCTTTATGGATGTCAACACACCATGGATAAATGTTGACTATGTGTTGTTCCCCATCCATATGTCATCACCGGACCATTGGTTTTTGTTAACGTTTGATGTGCATCGTAGACGTCTAACTGTTTACAATTCTCTGCAGCCAAAAAGTCCATGCAAATAAAAATCATTGATGTTTGTGAGCCTTATATCTTTATTCTTCCCACTTTACTGCGCAAGAGTGGTTTTTGGAGGGATAGGTGTGACATTGACTTTAGCAGTGAACCGTATCGCAATAAGGAGGAAGATGATATAATTGAGTTGGAATTTGCAGAGTCGGTTCCTGAACAAGTCGAGGGGTAAGGGTTACATTGTTTACAATTTTTGAATTATTACATATAGGTTGGGTTACCATGTATTTTTCAAGCATTCATGGTTTAATAAACTGGTTTTAGTGTACATGTTGTTTATGATTAGGTTACCATCATATAATTATTTTGGTTACTATTATATAACTATTTTGGTTACTATGATGTAACTATTTGGTTACTTATTTAGTATGTTTTTTGTTACTGTTTGCTTATGATTCGGAAAATATTTTTGTTCACTCAATTTTATTACAATATGACTTTCATTATAGGTTACTGGATATACAGGTTGGTTATGCTTTGGTTACTATTAAAATAAGTATATGGTTATTGTTATATACCTATTTGGTCACTTATTTGTTATATTTTGTTTACTGTTATAACAAATAAGTATCCAAATAGGTTGGGTTACCATGTATTTGCCTATTATTCATGGTTTAATAAACTGGTTTTAGTGTACATGTTGTTTATGATTTGGTTAACATCATATAACTATTTTGGTTACTATCATATAACTATTTTGGTTACTATCATGTAACTGTTTGGTTACTTATTTAGTATTTTTTTTGTTATTGTTTGCTTATGATTTGGAAAATACTCTTTGTTCCCTCAATTTGGTATTTTTGTTACTTTTTTATGTTCTTTTGGTTACCATGTATTTGCGTAGTATACATTGGTTGTCTGAACTGGGTTTGGTCAATATGTTGATCATGTGTCAGTTACCATTAACACATGGTTTGGTTAATACGATATAATTGTTCGGTTACTTCATCAATTCATCAATATATTTTTTGGTCTACATGTTTTTGTTTTGGTTACCTTTAATATATGTTTTGGTTAATTTTATATATAACTGTTTGGTTACTTTATAAACTGATATGTACTATATATAGGTTGATTCTAGTATTGATTTTCGTTATCTTTTGTCCATTTGTACAGTGATTGCGGGATGTTCACAATTTGTTTCGCTGAGCATGTCATTCATCAGAAGTTTGATGAAATTCCTATTCCATTCCCCATTGCGCAGCATCGGAAGAAGTTATGCACAAACCTACATATGCATGCAAGGAACAAATAATTGGAGGGATATGATACTGACAGAGAATTCCAGAAAGATTTGTTCCAGATTTTGATTAGTTCAGATCTTGTTGTTTTGTCAATATGAATTGTGTTTTGTATTTTATTTTTTTTTGGGATATACACAACAATTTTGTATGGTTTATGAGTTTGTGATGTTTATTGGATCTTATATAGATGGGATTTCATATTTTATTATATTAGCAGTATTGGAAGTAATTTTGTGTGTTGGTTGGTATTTGATTCGTTTAGGTTGTGTTTGCTACATTATTTTGAAATATACAGTTGGTAACCAAATATGTATAAAAGGGTAACCAGCTAATGTTTTGATAGTAAACAGAGATTTACAATATTGTATCAGGACATATAACAAATGTTAAATGTATATATAAGAGTATACATTGGTTGCCTAAAGAAACAATATCACTTTCATTATAGGTTGCTGGATATACAGATTGTTTATGTTTCGGTTACCTTTAAAATTTGTTTTGGTTACTTTTATCTAACTATTTGGTTACTTATTTGTTATATTTTGTTTACTGTTATAACAAATAAGTAACCAAATAGTTTACTGTTATGGTCACCATATTATTTTTTATAAGTAAACAAATTGTCATAAAATTTGATAAAATCAGTATATATCAGTTATTTAAGTTGAAATGTTATGTTGGTGTCCAAACATACATATATGTTAACAATATTTGTTTTCGTTTGTAACAAAACTGATATAAATTTGTATCACGAATGTTATGAAGTGTTAAATGTATGTGGGTTTTTTTATAGTCTATCATCATGATGGAATTAAAAATTTTAATTAAGAGATTCCATTATTATATATGATGGTCATTTATAAACTCGTATTAAATTAAATATATTTTTGAGATGTGTAGTTGGTATCCAAATTGTCATATAAGGGTAACCATTTGAGTTTATGTTAGTAACCAAATAATTTACAACTTATATTTGGAACAATTATCAAGTGCACAGTGTACTTGTGTGGGTTCCCAATTATATTGGAAACTCATAATGAATTCAAAAATCAAAATATTAATCAATAAAAATTTTGGTTACTGTACAAAATCAAAAATGTTACCAACCATGTGGTTTATGGTTACTGATAGTAAACAATTATATATACATGTATTTACACTATTAATGTAAATGCACTATATCAGAGTTTTTTTGGTCTTAAAACCGGTGGATTATTGCATGTTTTCCTGTTGTGTCCCTTTTCTTGGCACCTGCTGCATTTGTTTTGAATTTTGATTTCAGATCTGTGTTTGTACCTCCCTACTTTTGGTCTTCCAGCTGGTCTTCTTGTGTTCGGTGGTTTTATACCTATGTTTCTTACTTCTTCTGGTACATCCCAGTTTTCTTTGTCATCTAACGGCATGATTGAAGATGAATATGTGTCGACCAAAGTTATTTTATAGTATTTTTTTGAGCAAAAATCATAATAATGACTCAAATTTCGCTTTTGCTTTAATAATGAGTAACGCTTGTGACAAGGCATCTCATGGTACTGAAATTTACAGCATGTGCATGTCCTTTGTTCGATGTCCATAATATATTGTTTAGTGACATCGTAAACAGTGAAAATCACTAAGTTTGATGTCTCAACCTACAACACAAAATAAGTGTGTCGTTAGAATAAAGTACAATTTGAATAATTTTTAGTCTGAAAACATAATAAATATAGTAAAGTAAACAAATCAATGTTAGCCAGTAACCAAACTTCATAATGTTAGTAACCAGAAAATGAAACCCATTTGTACATTCATCTTAGAATGGAAATAATCAGTTTAATGTTATATGTTAGCAATTAAATTATAATAGTTGTATGAAGGTAACCAATGTAGCCAATTAGTTTTCATCATAATAAAACAAACCAATATAAAATACCCAAATAATGCACAATAATCATAACAACCTTATACAGTAACAAAATCTAACTTGACAGTAACCAACCAATGTTTATTTAGTAACCATAAGATAAAGACATCCTCCATTTAATTGTTATAGTAAAAAAAACCAGTATAATGGGTTTGTGGGCAACTAAAGGCTAAATGTTGTAAGAACGTAACTAATGTAGTTAACAAATAAGCATTAATATAAAAACATAAGTATAAGTGTAATTAGATTAATACAGTAACCAGGTCAACATTAATGAGTATCCATTATAATTTTACATAGTAACCAAGTCAGCATTAGTCAGTAACCAATATAATGTTAAACAGTAACCAAGTCAGCATTAGTCAGTAACCAAGTTATCATTTTTCAATAACCAAGTCAACATTGTTTAGTAATATTATGTACTAATCATTATAATTTTACACAGCAACCAACTCAACAATATTCAATAACCATTATAATGTTACACATAAGGCTGTAAACGAGCCAACACGATTCGGGCTCGACTCGAAAAATACGAGCGAGACTCGGATTCGTTAATAATATGATCCAAATCTGAGCATTAAAAATAGTTCGAATAAAAATATGAGTAGAATCTGAGCAAGGTTATACTCGACTCGTTTAAGATTCAAACTACTCGAATTTTTGATTGTGATTCGATACATACTCAGTTAATACATATTCGATTAGATGTTCGATATATTCTCTTATAATATATAAAAATTTAAATCAAATTAGGATAATTAGTTATTATTTTGTTTTGTTTTTAATTGTGATTTTATATTTGGAAAGTGTAATAATAAATATATTTTCTCATTTTTAAGTAAAATAACAAATTCAATTTATAATTATATTTATTATAAAACTAGTTATTATGTGGAGACTCAATTAGAGCTTGAATTTATAATTTCAAGTCAAATTCGAGTAGCTCTCTATTAAGCTCTCGGTTAACTCATTTACACCCTTAGTTACACATGAATCAATCAAGATTAATGAGTAACCAAGACATCATTAGACAAAGATACTATTACACAAAGAAAAAAGACAAAGATAAGACAATAACTAGCAATTGCAGGAAGTTAAACAATGTATTTAATGAGTAACCATCAATATAAAAAATCAGTAGAACTCATATAAAAATTATAAAGCAATCAAATAAACATTATTCAGAAATTCATCATTAAATAGTAACCAGTACAATGCTACATAGTAACCAAGTTTGCTTTAGTCAGTAACCAAGTCAACATTGTTTGCATCGAAATAATTGCAGTTATTTTAATGTTGTTAAAACTATCATCATATACAGGTGACCAATAGTGAACAAATAGGTTTCCATAAAATGCAAATGCAACTTAGGATTCAATAATTTAAAATTTGTATTAATTACCTTAAGTTTCTTTGATTTAATGATATTAGATTGCAACCTTACCTCAGCTGTTGTGGAAAGTGTTGTGAATGTTGATATGGCTGCTTGTTTGTTTGTAAAATACCATCTTTGAACCAGACAACGTAGGCATTCAATCATTGACGCAACTGGAAGATCCTTGATCAACTTGATTGCATTGTTAATAGATTCGGCGGTGTTTGAAGTCATTGTTGAGTATCTGCTTACAGTCCCATGGATCCTGGTGCACTTTTCCAACTTGACATCTTCCTCCAAATATGTCCTTATTCGAGGATCAATGGCATCAAGTTCAGCCATGTGTTTGTTGAATTGTTCAATATTGTATGCTCTACATGCCCCGTTGTAAGCCTCGCTTAAGTTCTTCTCCTCTCTTTTTGAATCTATTTTTTATTTTTTCAGTATATGGTATGTGCAGGAACCATGCATGACATCCGGAAACACATAATTCAGTCCTTGTATAATGGCTTCATGTCTATCTGAAACAATGCATTGGCCTTCCCTAACTCCACAAGCAATTCACAAATTCATGAAAAACCATCTCCAAGATAATTCATTTTCGCTGTCAACCACTGCAAAAGCAATCGGAACAATGTTTCGGTTTACATCTTATGTGTTTGCTATTAGTAGTGTCCCCCCGTAAGTTGATTGTATGAATGTGCCATCGATTAAAATAATTGGAAAGCAATGGTGCCATGCTTGAATGGATGCTCCAATGACAAAGAATAAATACATGAAACGAGCATTTGTTTCCAACTCAAGGGTACGTGGATTTTAACTCATTATGAAACATCAACATTATCATTAGAATTACAAGTAGTATACATTATCCAAATCAGTAGTAACTGGTAACCATTCATGTGGTTAATGGTATCCAAATAATTACCATATTAATGTTTGCAATATTGTGCATTTGGTGTACAGAATTTAATTAATGTGTAATCTTGTGTGCAGATATTTATGAAATACAAAATATTGATACAACATAGGTTTATTGTACAGTAACCATAGGTAACCATAGGAATTCGTAACCATATATGTAACTATATACATATAATTTTAAACTCATACACGTCAATATTAGACAGTAACCAATACAATATAGTCATTAAGTAACCTATAATATAAAATAAACAATTATAAAAGAATATAACTTTATAATCTTACACAGTAACCAGGTTAACAATATCGAGTATCCATTATAGTTTTATATAGTAAACAAGTCAGCATTAGTCAGTAACCAATATAATGTTAAACAGTATCCAAGTCAACATTATTCAGTAACCAAGTCATCATTTTTCAATAACCAAGTAAGTATTGTTCAGTAATATTATGCACTAACCATTATAATTTTACACAGCGACCAACTCAGCAACATTCAATAACCATTATAATGTTACACAGTAACCGAATCACCATCAATATGTGACACCCCCAAAATAGGTATACATCACCCATCTTGAGTCGCCAAATATATGGTACAAAATTCAAATACAACTTAATTATACAACAGTCGTGTAAAATACGACAAAACATATGCTGTGAGTTTTAATACAAATATTGTCATCTAGACAATATCCACACCCAATTGAGTCCTCATTACATTTATTATCACACTATTTAATAGAATAGTGAGGACTACTAATGCTATTATCTGGATCGTCACTCCGTTCTCCGACTAGTCCCTACTACGTTCTCATTTCCTGAAGAGAACAATGAAAGTAAAAGGGTGAGCTCAACTAGCCCAGTAAGAAATATTATGACTAAGATAATACAGAATAAATTATCGTTAGCCTTGACGGTGTTAAACTGATACAATATAACAAACATCAAGTTTAACTGCAGCGGAACAAGCAATCCATTAAAAGAGTCAAGTAGAGAATAAAATCGACTATCTTTTATTATTTAAAAGGTTTTTTATCACTTCAATCACTGGGACTCAACTTAATAAATAATCCACATCATCCCCGTATTACTACGGCAAGGATATTCATTAAGATCACAACCACAAATTATCCATACACTACTGCTAGGATATTCGTGTATTCATCAATGGTCATGATCAAGCCAACAACTCGTCCATCAATGCACTACGGGCCAATGAGGACTTTTACCACATCATTTGTAACATTACGGTCATGATTATACCGATTAATCCTCGGTCATAATCATACCAAGTCCATCTATGCACTTACTGAGCCACGACGATGACTTTCAACATAATATAAAATATGAGGATGATGACAATGAAATAGAATTCAATAAAACAAGTTCAAGAATTAATTTATCCAGAACTAATAACGTCCAAATTGTCAACATGATACTTCTTTGAAGAGTAAAATTCAAGAATGCTCGGAAGAATATTTCCATGAAAAGATCTTTGGATGAAACGCAAATATCGAGGATATTCCACTAATTTCATGGAATATAGAAGTCAAAACTTTAACCAACCGAGTATAATAAATAATAGAATAACAAAAGAAATCACCGTACATGCGATAGACCACACGCATAAAGTTATTCCAATGAATAATAAATAACGGAACGAAAGTCATGCGTAACGCACAAACAGGATATTCCAATGTAATAATAAATAATCTAACCAGTGTCGTGCAAAATTTGCAACCGACAAGATGTTCCAACAAAATAATAAATAACGGAATTCAGTCATGCGTAAACGCATTGTATGGATGTTCTAACCGAATAATAAAGAATGGAATAACGAAGAATTTCACCATGTATGCGGTACTTTGCATGATGTGGTTATTCCAACATAATGATAAAGAATGGAATAATGTAAGAATTTCACCAAGTATAGGTGGTGATCACAGATATAAAAGTTATTCCAATGAATAAAAAAAATAGAATAACGTAAGTTCTCTTCATGAATACGAAAAGAAATAATACCCTTACCTTAGAACAAACCGAATATAGGAGTAGTGAAGTGTAGAATATTTTTTCTCTTTCTCTCTATAGTTTTCTCTCTCAGAGAGTTTCAAAGAATTAAGTAAGAAATAATGAAGGAATGAGCTTTTCTATTTATAGGAGAATGGACCTGAATAGTAACTAATTTCTTAACTGTTCGATTGATTTACTTTTTAAACGACTGTCTAGAGATTGGTTTACTATAAAATATTCTAATAAAACAAAATCTTTTAAATAAAATATAATATATTCTATTTATAATCTAATAAAATGAATAACTTTATAAAAGTATTTTGTTTTATATAAAAAAGATTTTACTATGCAAATACTATCAGCACTATGCAAACACTATGCATAATAAAATATAATATATTCTATTTATAGTCTAATAAAATGAATAAATTTATAAAAGTATTCATTTTATATAAAAAAGATTTTACTATACAAAACACTACGCATAATAGAATATAATATATTCTATTTATAGTCTAATAAAACGAATAACTTTATAAAAGTATTATGTTTTATATACAAAGCTTTTCTCGCTTTTATTACATTAATAATACTAATAAAATAAAACTTCATCATCATTATTATAATTCACATTATTAATCGACCGTGTCGTTCCCGGAAAGAGGGGGGCTTTCGAATAAGGATTTCTCCCTATTAGCGCAATTAGGTGACCAAACCTCTCCTCGATGTAACTTCTGAGACATCGTTAATATTACAAATAATAATATTAATAACTTCGTCATCTCAATTATTGATTTAATAATATATAAAATATTGACAATAATTGAATCAATTAACGTGAGATACTATGCAACAATTACTGAAGTAATAATTAAACAAAACTGAGTGACTTCTCATGTAAGCATCAATAATCAATACATTGTGCTACTATGCAACCACGCGTATTCATGTACTTTTAACACCGGGTGTTTCAACAGTTAACGATAAAACTTCCGCCGTTATTTTCATAAATATTTTTGTCGTTTTCTCAATCCGACAATAATTCCGTTATGGGGTCCACCAATGATTTTGTCGTCGTACGAATATTCACTGTTAAAATGAATATTCCCCGACTAATTGAATATTATATAACAACTTGCGTACTTTGCAAAATTTATAACTATTACCCACAACTATAACATTATATCAAAATAATTCCATAATATTCAAAAATGATAATTATAGAAAATTCATTTTTATTCATAAAAGTTGGGGTCTTACACAATCAGTAACCAGTATATTGTTACACGGTAACAAAGACATCATTAGGCAGTAACCAATAAAGCATTAGACAGTATAATGTTACAAAGTAACCAAGACAACATTAGATAGTAACCAACTTATCATTATACATAAAGAACTACATTAAAGATTAGACAAGATAATGTTATACAAGAACTACAAAGATTCGAATATAATGTTATATAGTAACCAAGACAGCATTAGACAGTAACCAACATATTGTTATATAGTAATCAAGACAGCATTAGACAGTAACCAAGAGAGCATTAGACAATATAATGTTATACAGTAACCAAGACAACATTAGACAGTAACCAACAGTTGCAGGAAGGTAACGAATGTATTTGATGAGTAACCATTAATATAAAAAAATCCAGAGAACTCATTTAAAAATTATAAATATGAGGAAGGTAACCAATGCATATTATAGTAACCAAATCAGTTTACTTGAGTAACCAACTAATTATGAAAACTAATAATATGTTTTAAAGTGTTACCTGGATTTATTTTCTTTAGCATGTGTAACCATGATGGGATCAATGAGTAGTCGTGTGGATTTCCTCTTACCTTTTCCAATGCTTTCTCTTTCGATCTTCATGCTTTTTGGTAAGAGATAGACACATTATATTCTATCATCACGTCCTCCACAATATCGGTTGGTGTGTATATTTTCTTCAAATTTGTTAATTTATGTATTATGCATTCGCTGACCAACTCACTATTTGCCTGTATGTGGTCTCCCAGTAATACGTTGCCTGAACACGTGTGAATGTCATTGAATTCCCTCACCTTGAACAGACTGGTTTTTTGAATACTTGATGCTCGCATCTTCCATTTGCAATTTTCATCATCTACACACACTAGCACAAAGTCTCTATGACCGCTCATTTGAACTTTGTGTCATTCTGCTTTTTCGATTGAATGCAATTTCATGGATTGTGATAGGATTTTTTTATCTTTGTAGGTTTGATGTAATTTTACTTCACGTTTATTCGAATCAGTTATTACATCATCATATCATTCTTCTGTGTATGATTTGTTATGTTGTCTGTCTCGTTGTTCAATAATTCCCATTGCAAGCTGATCAGCATATTGCATTCCAATTTGGCAATCTTGTGTTGCTAGTGGAACTAGTGTTGAATTCCCTTGTGTTGATCCGATTGGCGCTACATCGTGAATAATAGATTCTTCTACATTTGTCAAGTTATGAAAGATTGTTGTGCGTCCGCTTCTTTGTTCAATATCTATAATCGGTGGAAATTTACATTGTTCATTAGATTTTCTCACGACTTCAATAAAGAATCTCAAGGTTGCTTCATCCGATATACTGATTGGTGGAATGTCGCTTAATCAAATTTGATCGACAATGTTGTTGTGTTTATGTTCAGCCGTGTAATGCAATGCATATAATGTTTTGCATTTCTCTGAACGAACAAGTTGATGGAACTAATATGCCGGTAACTTCAAATTTGGTGTATTGGTTACTATCAGTCCATATACCATTGAAATAAAGTACAACAGGAATTATCTCCATTGTCTGAAAACAGAATAAGTTTTGTAAAGTAACCAAATCAATGTTAGCCAGTAACCAAACTATATATTGTTAGTAACCAAAAAATAAAACACATTTGTACATTCATTTTACAATGAAAACAATCAGTTTAATGTTATTTGTTAGCAATTAATTAAATTATAACAGTTGTATAAAGGTAACCAATGTAGCCAATTAGTTTCCATCATAATAAAACAAACCAATATAAAATACGCAAATATTGCATTGTAATCATAACAACATTATACAGTAACAAAATTCAATGTAGACAGTAACCAACACATGTTTACTTAGTAACCATAGGATAAAAACATCTTCCATTTAATTGTTATAGTCAAAAACAACCAGTATAATGGGTTTGTGGGCAGTTAAATGCTAACTGTTGTAAGAATGTAACCAATGTAGTTAACAAGTAACCATTAATATAAAAATATAAGTATAAGTATAATTAGATTAATGCAATAACCAGGTCAGCTCTAATGAGTATCCATTATAATTTTACATAGTAACCAAATTAGTATTAGTCAGTAACCAATATAATGTTAAACAGTAACCAACTCAACATTAGTCAGTAACCATATACATATAATTGTTCATACATAGGTAACTATATACATATAATTGTTTAGTAAACCATATGTAACCATAGAATTGTGAGTAACCATAGGTAACTATATACATATAATTTTAAACTCTTACACCTCAATATTAGACAAGATCCAATCAATGTAGTTAATAAGTAACCTCCAATATAAAAAAACAATTATAAAATAATATAACTTTATAATCTTACACAAGAACTGTGTCAAGACTATCGAGTATCCATTATAGTTTTACATAGTAACCAAGTCAGAATTAGTCAAGAACTCAATATAATGTTAAACAAAGATCTATTAGTCAACATTAGTCAAGAACTAAGTCATCATTTTCATTAACCAATTTAGTATTGTTCAAAGAATATTATGAACTAACCATTATAATTTTACACAACAACCAACTCAAAGAATATTCAAGAATCCACTATAATGTTACAAAGAACTCAATCAAAGATGAATCAAGAACGAATATATTGTTACACAATAGAATTAAAGCAAAGATTAGACAAGAACTAATAAAGCATTAGAAAGTATAATGTTACAAAGTAACCAAGACAAAGATTAGACAAGAACGAAGACAAAGATTAGATAAAGATAATGTTATACAAGAACTAAGACAAGATTAGACAAGAACCAACATATTGTCATACAAAGAATCAAGACAAAGATTAGACAAAGAACTAAGAGAGCATTAGACAATATAATGTTATACAGTAACCAAGACAACAATGAGACGAGAACTAACAAATAAGAGGAAGGTACGGGTGTATTTGATGAGTAACCATTAATATAAAAAAATCAGTAGAACTCGTTAAAAAATTATAAAGTAATAAAATAAACATTATTTAGCAAATAAATACACAATAAACAATAACCAATTTATATCTATTTAGTAACCATAATCTAAAACATATCAATGAATCAACCAAACGTTATAGGAATTTGTAGTAACCATTTTAAGTGTGAAAAACTTAAGAAAGGTAATCAATATATGAATTCGTAGTAACCATAGGTAACTATATGTATATGAATTTTAAACTCACATACCTCAGTATTCATATTTGTATCGAAGTTGCTATGATATTGTATTCAACAATCACTGTAGTACGATTGTTTTTGGTTACTGAACTTGAAGTTGCTGATGATTTTGTATGCTATTTCGTCTTTTTCGATCTCAGAGGTTTGTCGCGATCTCATAGGTGTGTGGAAAGGCAAACGTCGACAGAAGATTTGGATTTCTCCGATATCAAAGTTGCATGTTGTTTTCAGTTGCTTGAATTTAGGAGCGGTTAGTTGCAGATAGGACATTCGGTAACTGACATATACGTGATTTTAGCAACTTTATTATTGGGTTGTTTTATTTTTGTAATTATGTTGTATGTGTTTTATTTTTATAATTATTTTTTAATTATTGTATAATAGTGTTAAGGACCCTTTAATTTTTCTTCAGCCAAAACAGAATGTGTTTTATTACTAAAAAACAATATGAGTATAAAAAGTTCATGTGAGTGATATATTAAAGGATTTTATTTTTATTTTTTTTGCTTTTTTTTTCAGAGAGTACAATTACAAAATATCTCGAGGGACTTGCATAAAAAATATCAAAACTATTAGGGCTTAAAATTCCACCTTTAGACTAAAATTAATTAACCTTAATTAATTTTAGTAGGATAAAATGTTAGTAATATATATATGGTTATATTTCTTAAAAATATTATGACAAAAAGGTATGTGTATTTTTATGGGATTATTCATGTGATAACTTAAAATAATTTTATGTTATATTTGTTTTTTCAAGATTAATTAAAGGATTAGATAAAAGAATATCGTTTGACTATTATATTCTTACCAACAATAACATATTTTAAACTATAATTTAAACTTGTATATATATCAAAAAATGATCGACAATTAATTATAAACTTTTAAATACTTTGTTGAAATAAGTTAAATGAGTTCACAACTCTTTCTATGTAAAATATTTGAGGATCAAATTATCATAAATTAGCACATGAATTAACAAATAAATAGTATTATATTAATTTATTTGGTTGTTTGTTATATCAACTAGCTAGTTTAGTTATGACAATCATATCCAACTAATCGTGAAAACCCTTTTTATATTATTCAATATTAAATATATGAAGAGGTAGAGAACATGTGGTGGTTTTCATGGCACTTTCTATCAATTCTTGCATTTGTTTTGGACTGACATAACTTTGTTAATTAGGAGAATGTGAAGATATATATATAGAGAGAGGCCATTCCACATTGCCTACCACACTTTTTTTTCCTATTTCTTGTACCATCACTTTTGTTTGGTTTTCTTCTGTCCTTTGTTTGTCTGACATTTTTTATGATAAAATTGCATGTGCATTTTCTTTTGGGTAAGCACATTATAAGCAAAAGTAATTCGGGGAATAGGGATGGATGACCCACTGAAAGTGTATTATATTATTCCATCCTCTTTAGTTCTTAAAATTAATTATTCTCTTATATATATTTGTAGTTAAGTTAGTGTTTATGTATCTTTAGATTGACTTATTCTTAATTGGTGATTTCTAGTATTATTTCTAATTCTTCTTTTCAATATTCTTTTTAGTAGAGTAATTCAAATATACAAGTAAGGGGTAAATGAACCAACCAAATCGGTATTGATTGTAAGCTAGATTTCATTTATAAAATTTATCGAATATAAAATAAGGTTTGATTGAAGTTTCGTTTTATCAATCAAAATTAAAGACGATCTCAAATCGGCGCTTTAACAATCACAAATGTTGAATTAAATAAAATACGTTTAGAATAAATTATTTATAAATAAATAAAATTATGAAGTACGTTTGAATTATAACGTTTGCATAAAGAATATTATTTAAAGAATATTGTTTGGTGTTTAGAGTTTAAACGCAACATACCATTTTGGTACGGTACGGTGGTCAAACACACCAAACAATATTGCTGCAAACGTTATAAATACCGGTAACCGAACGTACCCTAAATGTCAAATTGAGTTTGTTATGTAGTGCATGCATGGAGAATTAAACACGTCTATACTTATAAATATCAAAAAAATGCACCCAAAGTGACGGTCATAAAATTTTCACATTAACAACACAAAGTGAAACAGGTGCCTAGTGACATAAAAATTGTAGATACGTAATAATGCAGAAAGAACTTATTTGAAGTTATATGGTCTCTTCATTGAGTAAATAATACACTAGAATCAAATTTGGTACCACCACTGAATAAGAAATGAAGGCATAGCCCTATAAATGAAACATTTTTTCAGCAAGCACTGACAGTGGGGTAAAAATGAGAGTGAGTGGAAAGCAATTCAAGTCCATTAAGCAGCAGGCTTGCTGTAGCATAGACAATGCAGGAGCTCAGAGAGCTGAAAAATCCTATATACAATTTCATTAACTACCAGAAATCCTTACATGAGCATTTCCCATTTTTAAAATGATGATATCGAGCACGATCCCTCACGATTATCTCCCTATCGTATACTTGTGAAATGAGCTTTGTCACAAAATGGCAGTCCTCACATACCCTTAGATTCTTCATGATACGAATAGCTGTCCCCGGTGTAGTGCTTATGAGGCCATAGGCAATCGCAAGCCTTTCGCTATGGTGCCATACTGCACTTTCCTTCTCTTGCTCATCAATATCAAACAGAACCTGAGAGGTGTTTGGTAAATACCCCTCCAACTGCAACCTTTCAATTATCTTTTCCAACATTAAATATATTTCTTCTGTTAGGGGGTGTGACGAATCGCCAACTTTAAATTCGTGCACAATTCCCTCCATATCTACAAACTGCTTCCCGTATTTGTTTTCACCCCTCTTTCCTTCATCAATTTTCTCACTCGAGAAACATCTTCCCATCTCTCTGCCTTTGCGTAGATGTTTGATAACAACGTGTATCGCCCACCATTTGGTGGCTCCGCTGCTAGTAGGATGTTCCCTACTTTCTCTCCTAACTCGAGATTTCCATGCTTCCAACAAGCACCTAAAAGGGCTCCCCAAACAGCCGTGTTTGGTTCCATTGGCATAGAACTTGTAAGCTCCTCTGCTTCATCAAATAGCCCTGCCCTTCCCAAGAGATCAACAACACAAACATAATGCTCCACATTGGGTTCAACTCCATAGACTTCCTTCATATTAATCAACTACCAAACACCTTCATCCACCAACCCTCCATGAGCACAAGCATTCAAAATTCCAAGAAATGTGACAATATCCGGTTTCACATTCTCCCTCTCCATTTTCCAGAAAAGATCAATTGCATCCCCTGCCCTGCCATGCATAGCAAGCCCCCCAATCATGGCATTCCTAGAAAAGACTTCTTTCACTTTCATTCTCTCAAAAACCTCCCATGCCAAGTCGAGTCGCCCACATTTAGCATACATATCAACCAAAGAAGTTCCCAAAACTGCATTAATAGGAATTGTATTCCTCCTTACATATCCATGAATCCATCTCCCTTGATCAAGGGCCCCAACATTGGCACAAGCAGAGATCACACTCGACAAAACAAATTTCCTTGGCCTAATTTTCCCTTTCTGCATTTTATGAAATATCTCTAACCCCTCCTTAAAATACCCTCCTTGATTATACCCATCAATCATTGCAC